>JAZKJV010008832.1:0-56429 GCA_037367405.1 Ottelia alismoides | reverse complement strand
TCACGTCTCAAAAGCACTCGAAAATATATTTAAACACGATGTAGCTGTTAACTTGAACATCCATGTCAGCTGCTCTGAATCGCGGTGATATCTTTTTGATGTAACAAGTACCAGCACGAGAGAAGCTCTTAAAAGGGTGCTACAAATTTATGCTTTAGATGAAAAGCTTTCAACATGGTGTTATAAATGTATCACGCAAGGAAGAATCTTTTGTTATATTATGTTGTAAATTTACAGTAGGACGAGAGAAGCTTTTAACATAGTACGGTAATTTTATGACAAGATGGGAGATCCTTTTAGGAATGTGCTAAAATCTTTCCTATAGATGGATTCTAACAACATTGGTTACAATTTTTGGTGTACTTTTGGATTTAAGAATTATTTTCCTACTTTAAAATCACCTACGATCGAAGATCCTTTCGCACCGAAGCATCCTTGAGCAGTAAAGAGGCTCAAAATGCATATATTTTTCGCACATTATTATTATTGTGAGGGATATCGACGTAAATGCATATATTTTTCGCACATTATTATTATTGTGAGGGATATCGACGTAAATTATAAGGTGGAATCTTGGTTAAAAAAGTAGGTGACAATGCAATAGGCATTAGTTTGGAAGTGGCACATCTTTTTTTAGAATGTGAAGTTTTAAGAAAGTGAAGTTATGTGTGATGATGTTTTCAATTTCTGGGTTTGTCACCAAGTGGTAGGTGACATAATTTATCATTTTAGGTAACCAATAAAAGGTCGAAATTTGGATGGTACTTTTGCCATCATGTATGATGCCATTTATTTAATTAGGGTAGTCTAATGGGCGGAGAGGATTCTATTCTATTTTTTCCAATGACATAAGTTATTCATTTTTTTTATTTAATATCATAAAAAGGGTAATCTTGTGAAGAAAAGGTTACCCCACCTTTGAGGATAATGACATGATATTCTAAACATAATATAATCCTCTCTTTTTGGCAAGTGGTACCCTAAGTGGAACCTAAGGAGTGGTCAGTTGATAGTGCAGTATGCCTACATCTTAAAGGTCTCAGGTTCGATTATCAAGGAGGACATTCCGGGACCCCGAAATTACTAATCTTACTATTAGAAAAAGTGGCTCCCTACTAAAGAATTTTCGTAACCTATATAATCATAGGCGGAGTTGTGAATGTAATTGTATTTTCTTGTTAAATGCTTAGGAAAATCTAATTAGCTATGGTTAAAATTACAAAGTAACGCATTGCAATTAAAGGGGCATGTGCATATTTGTAAATAGTTATGCATGTAAATAATTTGACTTCCTTATCTTTCCAGCTTTGAATCGTATCAGCCTAAAATATCACATCGAAACCTATCTTAAAGATCAGATATCAATGTCATATAAACATAGAAATTTATAATTCATGAAATTTTGTGTGATTCCATTTTTTTGAGCAATTGTACAATTGGAATTTTTGTTCTAGTTTCTTACTTTTTCTATCAATGAAATAAACATATAATTAATTAGAGAGATGTCATCTGACATATCTTACATTCTATCTTCAATATCCTTGTTAAGAAAAGTTGTAAATAAAAGAAAATTATTCCTAATTGACTAACAAATTACAAGGGTAAGTGATTTTTCCTTAGTTTTCCATTTACTTTGTCTATGTAGGAAAAAAAAATTTCTCCATTTTCAACCTTCTATTTTTGGAAATTGATTATTTATGGCAAAAAACACAAATCGGCACTAATTTATATGTAATTCATTTATTTATCACGCACACTAACACCTCCTTTGTCCTAGATTTCAAAATAATTTTATTATTATTCAAATTCTAAGATTAAATAACAAAAAATGAGTTTTATACCACGAAACTTATAATTTACCAATTACGCGACAACCCCGATATTCTTCGTATTTACCTCACAACTCCTGCACTTTTACTAAGCCATACACCTTGACCCTCATGGTTAACTCTGGTAGGGGGTTATGAGGTAAAATGAAGTAAGCTTGTAGGAGTTATGGGGTAAATATGAAGAATACATAGGTTGTTACATAATTAGCATAGTATATAAGGGTCATTTGTGTAAAAAGTTGATTGAAATTTTCTCTTTTTTAATTACATATAGTGTGTATATATACATCAACAAAAATATAATATAGGCACAACTCGCATACATTCAAGAACAATTTACACATGTGCACGAAGAGTTAACATTTGTTCAATGAAGAAAAGGATATGACCAGTATTCCTTGCACCAATATCATGATTTACTTCCTTGCTCTATTAACATCAATACTTATCTAGTTATTTTGATTTTAACATATGTAATTTTACCAGAAGTTTTCCTCTTTTATGTAACGATGGTGATAAATGAAACTAATCTCGTGGAACACGACATATACGTCGCCTTACAATCACAAATTATAACCAGTGTAAAACTTTGACAAAACTAGGATAAAAGCAAGAAATAACCCCTCGCATGCAAAATTATAGAAGATCCATTTTAAGATCAAACAATTCCATTGAATTGAATATGACCTCATATTTTACCTTCTGCATATGGTTGTCTCGCAATACCTTCTACAGCTTGTCCTGCAACATACTGCAGTACCTTGACCAACTCCATGTCCAATAGAAGCAAGCCCTGCAGCAATATGTGCACTATGTCTTTAACATTTAAATAGTTTATGGGGTTTTTGTAGAGAATTAATTATTTTAAATTTGTTATTTGATAGTGCAAGCTTGAAATATCAACTATGGACAATGATTTTCAATTATTTCAATCTTCCTTGTCCCATTATACAGGTTAAAATCTACTATATTTTAATGTGAAAAAATATACTATAAATTTTTTTGAGATTTTTCTCTGATGAAATTTGAAAGTCAATCATGTGTTTGGTCAGGGATTTGCATTCTCCAACATAAGGAAGGAGGAGGAAAAAGAAAAAGATAATTACACTTATATCCATACCTTTTCTTTCCAATTATATTTTATGTTTGGGCAAGGAAGGGATGATAAATCAAGGGATACAAAGGTTAATGGTATTACAGACAGATTATTGGGAGACAGATAACAAACTGCGCCGCCAATCAATCCCTTTTAGATGGAAATCCAATTATTCGAAACGCAACATCTATATACCTAGCAATCATAACATTGTTATGCAAAATTTTTTGGACCCTTTTGAGAAGCTCTACCACTTCATTTACCAAGAACCCAAAGGTGTCAAAATCAAAAGGGATGAGTATATGTTGATTGTTAATGCAAACCTTCTCATGCTTAGCAACTTTAGTTAAGACAGCTTTCTATGCAGCGTATCCTGCAATAAAATCACTCTTTATTGAATCCACTATTGGAAAAAAACTTCGGTCAAATCAAAACATGCATGCTTCCCTCTAGCCCATCTAAATATTAAAACATCTGCTCGTCTTAGTATCGATCTCCCTACTCATGGATCCATCAAAAAATTCACAGGTGCTTCTTTCTTTGAAGCAACTCCATCATGTTTGAGTACATCATAAAGGACATCCATTACACAATCATGTCTATCACTACAAAAAAAGCGCAAATGCCATGCACAAAGTTGCTTGCACTGGGCGAGCACTTTTAGGACACAAAGTACTCGCCCAGTATGCTCGCCCGTTTGAATTTGGAGGCACGAGTCGAGCCGGTGTCTGTCAAATAATGTGCGAGCACTTGGGGGAACTTGTCTAGCACATAATGTGCTCGCCACTATCTCTTAACAGAATTGAGCCCCGACTCTAGGGCTCATATTTATGTTGCTTCTTCCCCAAAACCGTGCCTCCGACGATTTTTGAACGTACTCTACCGCCGCCAACGGTCGTTCTCTGCTGCCCTCTTGCTCCCTATCGCGTTCCTTGAGATATAACAACTACTCCTTTCGATTTTTTGGATTATGTTGCCTATATGTGAAGAAATCTATGTTTTATATGTTTTGGGTATAGATTAATTTTGAACCAATGGATTGTTGATTTTAGGATTTTATGTTGTATTTAGGTTATGTAATCATTAGTATATTGTGTATATATTGAATATTTGATTCCGGATTAGCAAAGTTTAAATTAATTTGTATTGTAGATAAGGTGTTTGATGAAATGCTAAAATCAATTCCGTACTTCATGTCCACATATGTAACAATTTTATTCAAAAAATATTAGTTGTATAAATGATAATGATTTGAAATTGATATTAGTATGAATGGTCAAGTTTTTTTATATTTTTGCTCGATTTATTCATGTTTGTTGATCGGATGCATAGATGTGAATATGAGGAAGGTGTGTTAATGTGTAGTCATGTTATCGACGAATGTATGCGAAGGTGTAGTCGTGTTTGATGATAATGATGTTTGTTGATCGGGTGTATAGATGTAAATGTGAGGATGAAATGCATAGACGATATGTTTATTGAAATTGGAGAATGCATAGATGATAATGATTTTCATGCAAGGTGTAAGATGAAGGTGATTAGTGTTAACTTATGTTATGTTCTTTAGGATATGCGGATGTTGGGATATTTCTTTGTGATATAGAGTTAATGTGAATTGTGACTAAATATATGTAAGATGGGAATTTAAATGTAAGTGTAGGTGTATATGGGGAGATGAATGTATACATGCATTGAGGACGGTGGTTAGATGGGGGAGTGTATTATAAAATTCAAACATAATAATTTCTACATGTAATTATAAAAAAGAGGAAATTTTATTTAATTTAATATTCATTAAAAAAGAATTTGCTTCCATTGTAAATTTATACAACGCAACTATTTTTGGAATTAGCTACGGATACTCTTAAATATAACTTAAAATGAAACTACCATAGAGATTATTATGTATGATGGAAATACAATTCATCATTATTTAAAGATATATTAAAATCTAAAAACAATTTATAATGATATTTTATAAGTATATATTTATATATTATAATAATAATAGTACATAATTATAAAATTTTAAAACGATGAAGGATCTTTTTAATCTCGAAGTGTAAAATATTATACTCTAATTAATAAACATAAATGGTTTAATTTTTTTATCAATAAATAAACACCAATGGTTTAATATAGATTTCTATTATGATAAATATAAATATATATTTAAAAAACTCAAATTTAATTTTTTGTTGTATAAATAAATATCAATGGTTTAATTTCGCAAGGAGCAGGTATCGAGAGACCTAGAGCAGTCGATACAGACCTTGTCAGGTTTGATGTGTCGGAGACCCTAGACCCTCCAAGACCGAACATGTAGTACCCTAATCCTTGCGATGTGAACATGGACCCAGTAGACAATCATATTATGAACAAAAGAGAGAAAAAAAGAGATGAAAAAAATATGTGTACAAAACGATGATCAAAACAAATACCCCAATCAAGGATACTAGAAAATATAAGTTTGTGGATATGAATTTAATTGTATGCGTAAATGCGACCAACAGAATTGCTACCTCAAGTGTGGTGTTTGGCAAAGATCAATAGTTCTTTTGTGATGATTTTATTATCACATTAACTTCTAGTTAATGTGACCAACTGTATCACATTAACCTATAGTTATGTAGATAATAAGGCTAAAATACTAACAACTTATTATTAAATCGCATAAAATCATTCACGCATAGCGTCTCTCCACACCTGGTGGTGTGGTCCTACACACCGGGAGGCGTGTGCAACACATTGGAGGATTTCATCCCCTCCAACTGTATTATTTTTTTATATTTTACACTATACTATTGGAACTCATTTTGAGAATGAGATATCCCAGTCCAATGATCGTAGATTTTGATATTTGCATGTGAAAAAATCTTTTTTGACATGTATACTTCCAATAATATTCATTTAAACACTGTATTAGGCATTAATTTAGGAGCACATTTATCCATATCCCCATCGTTAACCAACCAAATATACATAAATGCCTGGTTAACATAAATTAGTAAATATTTTAAGATCGTTTTATAATCTCGTTTGTATCACGTACAAATGTATGACATAAAATGATCTTAAAATATTACATTTATGTTGGCTTTCCTTAGTTCGAAGATCCCGGACTAAGGAGGTCCGTAAGGATTCAAATTTACAATAAGGCGATCATTATCACATGTTGTTGTTTGTCTATGATAGAAATTCGACGGCTTACCCCCTTCCTCTTTGATATACCAAATCAATCATAATTTACTATCGAAATAGTCACTACAGTGATTGTTTTGAAAGCTGACCGTGATTGATTTTTGAGGTATACCAGAGAGGTGCAGTGTTATAATGCCGAATTTCCCTCAGAAATAAGCACGTATGTGACAACAATCGTCTTATAATAAGTGTGAATTCGTATGGACGGGCTCAAGTGATAACATATTTAAAACGCTTCTCTTCTCTTCTCTTAGAATAAGTATGATAGGTTTAGTCCAGCGATGGATTAGGGTTTAGGTTTTCTAGGTAAGTTCTTCGAGCTAAAGCCGAAGTTAAATCTTCTTATCTCATTTGACCATATGAATTGTTACATTCATGTGATACCGATGGCTAATTGAGAGTGGATATACAAGCATGTAGTAGATGGACATGTTATGGATGCCTTTCAAAGAGGTGTTCAAGAATTTGTAGAATTGACTTATGCACAAGATTCTCGTGTTGTGGATTCAGATGGTACTATTTTGTGTTTGTGTAAAAAATATCATTTAATGAAGAATATATCTAAGGATGAAACTCAATTCCATCTTTATAAAAATGGTTTCATGGAGAATATCAAATTTGGTGGAGGCACGATGAGATCTTAGAGGACACGAAGAATGAGTCAAATGAAGTGGGCAATATTAACTCATTCGTAGATATTGTTATGGACGTTGCGGGTCCTGATTTTAACACTACTTGTCCAGAAGATGAGGAACCATATGTTGAATCTGCAGATTTCTACGAGCTATTAAAAAAGACAGAAGAGCCATTGTGGTTGGGTTGTAAGACATATTCAAAACTCTCTGCAGTTTCAGAACTTCTATCAATGAAGATGAGTATAATATGATTGGTCGTAATTTTGATGTCATGCTTAAAATTAGCAAGAAAATATTACCCGAAGATGTTGAATTACATGGAAATTATTTAAAACCAAGAAGATGGTGCGGAAGATGGGTTTAGTTGAAATTAAGATAAACTCTTATATAAATCACCATATTTTATACTACGATGAACATCAGCATTTGACACATTACCTTAAATGTGATGAGCCAAGATTTCAGAAATCAAGTAAAAGTGGGACAAAAATCTCAAGGGAGTTTTTACGTTATTTCACGTTGACTTCAAGATTGAAACAATTATATATTGTAAGGAAATGGTAAAAAAATATGATATGACATGCAGAACATAATGTTGAAGAGTACATGGAGCATCCATCAGAGTCTATTTGTTGGAAAGCATTAATGTCAACATTTCCTTCATTTTCAGAGAAAAAGGAATTGTGTTATAGGTTTATGTACATACGAGTTTCATCATAATGGAAGAAGTAAAGATTACTCTTCCTGCCCAGTAATGACGACACCATACAATCTACCCCCATGGTTATGTAATACGAGACAATTCATATTTCCATCATTGTTTATGCTAGGACCTTCACATCCGAGAAAATACATCGATGTGTATTTATGTCCTCTTATAGATGAGTTGAATATGCTATGGATCGATGAAGTGGATGCATATGATGCAAATAAAAGTCAAACATTTAATATGGAAGTAGCTCTACTCTGGACTATAAATGACTTCCTGCTTATGGAATTTTATCTTGATGGAGTATGCATGGACGTAGAAGTTGTCCATATTGTATGGAAGGTACAAAATCATTCCAGCTTCAACACGGTCAAAAATCATATTTTTTATCGGCATACACATTTTCTCTAAAACAATCATCCATATCGAAGACAAAAGTAAGCATTTAAAAAGAATATCATCTAACTTGCATATCCTCTGACAATTAAGACTGGTGATATGCTATTATCAAGTTTAGAGGAATTGAAAAATTCAACCTTGAAAAATGGGGATAAAATCTTCTTCCTTGTTTTGGTGACAACCATAACTGGATTAAAAAGAGTATATGTTGGGAATTGACATATTGGAGTAAGCTATTGATACGACACAACTTAGATGTTATGCATATAGAGAAAAATGTCTCCAATAACATCTTCTATATAGTTATGAATATAACCTATTGCACAAAAGATATAAGAAAGTATAGTCGTAATTTAAGGATCATATGCAATCGACCAG
Source organism: Ottelia alismoides (assembly GCA_037367405.1). Taxonomy (NCBI): domain Eukaryota; kingdom Viridiplantae; phylum Streptophyta; class Magnoliopsida; order Alismatales; family Hydrocharitaceae; genus Ottelia; species Ottelia alismoides. The sequence goes on along the minus strand of JAZKJV010008832.1, from coordinate 48,182 downwards.
AGTTGTATATATAAGAACTTGAAAATGGAAGGGTTGAAATTCTTAAAGCGAAGTATACATTATATAGAAATCAAGTGAAGTTTGTCTATGAATGGACAAGTAAATTGAAGTTTCTAGATAGATATACATCACATTTCTCAAATTTTATCGATTTAAAGAAGTTCTCATTAAGGGAATGAAGAGTCATAACTGTTGTATTTTCATGAAAATATTGTTACCGCTAGTGTTTAGAGGATTGTTATCGAAAAATATTGTAGATGTTCTATCAAATGTCAACAGATTTTTCTAGATTCTATACTTGTCACGTGTACATCGGATGGAGATGGAATATCTTGATAAAATTATTCCTTTTATTATGTGTAATTTAGAGAAGATATTTCCGCTAGTTTTTCTATTCAATGGAGCATCTAATGATTCATTTTCTATACGAAGCAAAAATTGGAGAATCCGTAAAATATCGATGGATGTATCCATTTGAAATGTATTTTTATTTAATAAATTATTTTTTTATTCTTTTGATATATGATTAAAACATATACATATTTTATGTAGGTCCATATTCTTTCCGAAAAAAAAGGTCCAAAACAAAAGTAAAGTGGAAGGATCAATAAGTTCGCATTATATTTACGAGGAAGTAGCAACATTCTGTGCTAGGTATCTTCCGGAAGATGTGGAGACTATACACAACAGATTGGGGAGGAATGACAAAAATAACTTTGAGGAAGAACATCATATCAATGTCTTTCGTCAGTCAAGTCAACTCATAGGAAAGGTTACAGAATGTCTATTATAGAAACAAGAGAAAGATGATGCAAAGTTATACGTACTAGATAACTTCGAGGAAATAACACCATATGTTCAGTACGTCTATGTATTACTTTTTTTAAACATATGTAAATTCTTTTCTCCTTATTTTCAATGGTTCTTATATTTTTTAGGAAATTTAGAAAGAAAGTTTTTGAAGAAAATCCCATGTATTCAGATGATTTAGTTGTGAACATCTATAGGAATTAATTTTCAGAATGGTTTAAGATCCGAACAAAATAATTGGACGGTAGTGATTATAATACACAGATATTAAAATATTTTGCAGAAGATCCGGTTTATAAGGTCTGATCTTACAACTATTGTTGGAGTAATGATTATCAATTTCATACTTTTAATTATGGTAGACACTTAACAACTCAGAATCATAGAGTGATGGTTCGTGGATCTTGTTACGAGGAAGATCATTTGGATTACTATGAAATATTAAAGGAGATACTGGAAGTAGAATACAGTATTCCAAGCTTAAATAAAGTAGTTCTTTTCATGTGTGATTGGTAGAACCCAATGGAGGCGTAGTGATCGATAAGAGAAATAACATTGTCGATATGCATATTTGAACCCTTCGTTCTAGATTATCAAGTGGACCAAGTTTGTTATCTCCCACAAGTGTCAAAGAAGAGAAAGAGCATCAAATCTTTAACTTTTGTGAAGATCCTCGAGGTTATATTTTTAATGAAGAACACTCATCTTGAAGATGATATAGATGAAGCATTTGCACCTACTCATCAGCGAATAAATGTAGTAGAAGTAGTCCTATTCATCGAATCGAATCGATTGACGGATAATGAAGTGATATGTGCTGACCTAAAAGATGATGTAGACACCACAAATGATGATTCAAATAACATAGAAATGAATGAAACATGTTATAATTCACCTGAATCAAATGGCGAAGATTAATTGTAAGTTTTAGTAAAATATTTAGTACAATCAATAAAATATTTATTAATAACTTTGTAATTAACTATTACATTATCATTACAATCCTGGTAGATTTTGGATGTGATGACTCTCATTGATCTCGGTGATGCACTCGTCCATCCTCCTCAAACTCACCTTCTTCCAGTAGGCAGTTGACCTCGTCTGTTGCTTTTGAGTCACTTCCTCACGAGACTCGACGAGTCATAGCCTACTTCTTGGTTATCCTCCTCCTCCCTTTTATGGAGGCGTATGTGGAGAGTCATCTTTCTCAGCCGCTCGTGTTGCATGCTCGATCCCGATACCTGCACGGACCTTGATGGATTATGATTCACCTTCTTCTGGACGTCCGAGCACTCACGTGTCTTTACCACTAGAGGGGGCATACTTCGGAGTCTTACCCTTTGTTTGAGGTTATTGTGGATGGGAGGTACGATTTTTATAAATTTTCTCATTTTAAATTTCATATATATATATATGATTTGAAAATTTTACAAAACTCCGCATGGATTTTTTGAATAGCAACATGGTGGCAAAGGATTAACCAATATAGTGAAGACACATTTGACAAGCATGCAATTTCGATTGTTTGAGATGTTTTTTGTAAGAATATTTTTTTAGTGAATTCATTGAAATTTGTTGCAACTCTTTTATCTAATAGTTTGCAATACTTTTCAGAGTGGGTATCATTTAATTCCTGATTGGGGGAAGGAGACTTATCGTCGAGCCTTTATTTGTTTGGTGGAGAAGAGGATGGACGATACATTTTTCAAGGTAAGGAGATACTCGCATGTGAAGACGGGATGCGAGGAGATGAATTTTGAGGAAATGAAGAGGTTACTGCCAACATTGTGCATAGAGGAAAGGTATTATATTACCTCCATAGTTTATAATGTAATTTTTAAAATAATTAATATTCATAACGTATTTGTTGCATATGGGTGGACTTTTCTAATGCATTCATTGCAGATGCTAAGTTTGGAAGAGATCGACGGCGGGAAGAACAAACAATGAATCTATGATTCATCACTCTAAAAGTTAAAAATAGTGCTTTGTTACCGAGTAATTAGCTGCATTTCTCCATTTATGTTGCATTATTACCATTCATGCACTTAAAATTAATGTCTGCATTTTAGCATGTATTTTTACATTAAATGTGAAGCTAAATTCACTTGTAAATATCGCATGTATATTCACCATATTTTTCCTTATTTTTATCTATTTTTCTCTAACTCGAAATTGAATAAAATCAACTCTATAGTATACATAAAACGTGAATATCTCTCTCATACAGTCTCTTATGGATCCCTACTCACTTTCAAATTAATGTACGTTCAATTACCTTCAAAACAAAATCAAATTTAAAAGAATCGGAATCCGTAGGTGAAAGTAGGGTTTTGGGGCCCTCCTTGTATATTGTAAATATGTCCCTATATTCTATTTTATTTTATCTTTATATTTTTCTTAATTATTAAAAAATCCAAAAAATAGATCAAGTTATAAATATCATTTTATATTTTCTTTAATTTTTTTTGATTTTTATCTTATTTTAAAAATGCTAAAAAAACTGCAAAAGATAAAAATCATGTATTTTATACATATAGGATACCCCCAAAAACATGTTTTGTACAAATAATTTATTTTGGATTTTGGTCCTTCACAAAAGTTGTAGATCTCATTGAGACGAGCAACTTTTGTGTTGGCTACTTTTTTATTTGACCCCTTTTATAATTTATTTTTTATTTTTTTAACATTTAATTTTTGAATTTTCTGAGAGCGGCACGTGACCGCTCCTGAAGCCATCACGTGTCACCCCATTTTTATTTTATTTTCTTTTAATTGTAATTTATTTAATTATTGCTATTTTTATTTATTATATTTATTTTAATTATTATTACTTATTTTTATTTATTTATCTTATTTATTTTTTATTAATATTTTATTTATTTATATTATTTTCTTTTGTTTTTTATTTATGTTATTATTACCCTATTTAATATTTTAATTATTATTATTTATTTATTATTTAATTTAATTTAATTTAAATATTTTCTACCTGCCATGTGGCTGGCCCTACGCATGCCACGTAGACGCCTCCTCTCCTTCCTCCTCTACATAGGCGCCCACACCTCCGCTCTTGTGCACGACATTAATCGCTCTCGTGCCCACCCCTCCGCCCTTCGTGGCTGGGCCGCAACTGCTGTCCATTTCCTGCACTTCACCCCCCCACGACCTGCGACCCACTCTCTGCATCCATGACCTCTGCGCACAACTCGCCAACCACCCATAAATATCCATCACCGGCCTCCTTGCAGATCATCCGCCAACATGTGAGCAAGGACTCGAGCTCTGCCTCTCCTCAGTGGCATCAAGGGAAGAGATTTGCCATCGAGCGATGATGAGCCCCTTTGCTGGTGTGATCCAACTTTACTTCTAGTCACCTTGTTGTAGCTCCACCGCGAGTTGTTGAGCTCCACCCTCACCGAGGTGTCGAGCAAAGACTAAGGACCTCCCAAGTCCTTTCCTAGGCGATCCTTGCATCCGAGTCCAGGTAAAACCCCCCTTCATCTCTTCCTCTTCTCTCCTTCTCCCTTGCTCTTTTACCGTCGTTCTTCTTCCTCCTCTTGTGTCATCTTCATCTCTTCAGTTGCCACTCAATTCTTTGGCCACCACCATTCCATCATCGCCTTCCTCTAGTCACACCATTGCTACCTCTCCTCCCCAAATCATCCGCATCCACGCTACAACATCACAAGGCTCGACTGTACCTCCCTTGTGCGCCCTGCCTTGGCTCGCATCCCAAGCTACCTCGTCCTGCATCCCAAGAAGCCTCTACCCACCCATCCTCTGTCAGCTCACGTGCCTTCACGCAGCAACCGTCGCCCGCTCCACCGACACCATTTTTGCCCCGCAGATCGTGCGCACGTCCCCTGAGCTCTTTGCCCTTAGCGTAGTTACACCGATACTATATCTGACCGCTCCATCTTCACAGCCATCTGGAGGAATCCTGCACCATCGATCCTCTCTAGGAGCCACTCCTCATCGTCATCGAAGACCGTGGGGGAGCACATCTGCACCGTCACACTCCAGGTTCCCGGTTGTTTCTTCATCGACTCCACCTGCATTGTCGTCATCCTTGCCACCCGTCTTCATCATCAACCAACCTCATGTGACTCCTATGGGCTTTAAAGCCTCTTCATCATCAACTCCAGAGGTCCCTACTGTCAGCACTAAGGAGCCCCTTCGCCTCCTTCACAAGGTGTTCTACATCGATCATCAAAGGTTGGAGCTTCACCACTAATGCCAACGACGTCAAGGTCGCTCCACCCGAGAACAGTCCTCCACGTCACCCCCATGTGCAGTGGGGGCAATTTGCATGATCTCCCCTAGGAATCCAAGGATCTACAAAAGACCCCCATCACTTTAGTGGCATGTGCCCTACCGTGCCACATGAAGAAATTACATAAACCCCCTTTGGGGCCCGGTAATCACAATAGAGTCCATGCACATCATTTTTTATTATTTGTTTTATAAATTGCAAAGAGACCCATGTCTTCTTATTTCATTTTGGAACTTGATTTGACATCATTTTATTTAATGAAAATAGTTTTTTATTCCTCAACTAATTCTTTACATGTTGTATGTGCTTCATATTTTATTGATTTGTGGTTAATTATTTATTAATCATTTTGTGAAATACTAGCATATTTACCCATTTTCATGCTTTAAAATTTATATAAAATTAATCATAATACCAAAAATTGCCAAAAAAAACATTTATATAATTATTTCATTTCTTCACTTTGCCCAAATTTCATATCATTTGCACGCATATCAAGGTCGAAATAAACTATTTAGTGATTTTAGTAATTAATTTTTAATAGATCGTACATCAATAATTTTTAGGGTTTATTAATTTTCATTGATATATCCTAATTAGATACATCTAGGATAATTTTAATTCCTGAAATTAAATTGGTTTGCTATTTATTAAAATTAATTTATAAAAAAATTACCCTGTAATAATATTGTATTTGTAATTAATTCATATTACATTCGAAAATTCCAAAAAAAATATAGAAACTTATTTTATCATATTTCATCTTCTAGCTAAGTGTCATAATTTTTGGACATCGCTTGAATGAAAAATTGCACTTTAGTCCCCGAACTTCACTAAATCTGCATATCATCCATTAAATTGCATTTAAAAATATCAAAAAAATATTCTGTGAAAATCTAGTCTCAAGATCACCTAATAATTGACCTAAGGAGACAATGGTCTCCCTGAGTTCGACCTTAGGCTTTCCCAAGTAAAATATAAATTGGACCACTCGCTTTTAATTGAATAATTAATTTTAGCGGTTTTTGATTGATCCTGAATGCTTGAATAGTACAATAAAATCGACAATCAACATAGGATAATGTAGTTGGAGTCATGTTAGGACAAATGAGAGAAGTGATTCCTTATGTTGTCCACTATGCAAGCAAAGTACTCGATCATGTTCAACGAAATTATATTGTCACAGAAAAGGAAATGCTTTCCGTAGTTTTTACCTTAGACAAATTCATGTCTCATCTTTTTTTGGATCCAAGGTTACCATGTTCATAGATCACATAACCATCAAATACCTCATGAAAAAGATGGATGTGCAGGCATGTCTTATTAGGTGGATTCTATTGCTCCAAGCGTTCGATTTGCAGATCAAGGATAAGCCTAAAGTGAAGAATGTGATGGCTGATTACCTCTCCTGTATTGAGTCACATAGGTTCCTTTGAGATTGACCCCATTGATGAATTCTTCCCCAATGGGTCGATCTGTTCTGTCGACTCTCTTCCATGGTATGACAGCATGGTGAATTTCTCGGTGTATAAGACAGTTCCCCATGATTATACCAAGGGAAGCATTGACTGACTTAAGTCGAAATTTAGGAAATACCATTGGGAGGATTCGTTCCTTTTCTTCGAAGGTCCGAATTATGTATGGCGGACGCATATTCCTCAGGAAGAATACATAAGTGTCCTCACCTACTTTCATTCCTTAGAGGCAAGAGGACATCACTCCGGGAAGAGGATCGCTTGGAAAGTGCTTCAGTGTGGTTTGTACTGGCTAACCATGTTTCGTGATGCATATGCATTTGTTAGGTCATGTCTAGTATGTCAGAGAATGCGAGGGACCGTCGATCCCAAAGATGAAATGCCCATGTAATCAGTCATTATGGTTGATGTTTTCGATGCATGGGACATATATTTCATGGCCCATTCCCTAACAGCCATGGCTATGAGCATATTCTCTTAACGGTTGATTATCTCTCTAGGTGGGTGGAAGCTACCCCTACTCGAGCTGTAGAGAACAAGACTGTCTGTAAGTTCATGAAGGATCACATCATTTCACGGTTCGAGGTTCTCAAAGTCATCATCTCTGACGGGGGTAGCCTCTTTGCTAACAGGGAAATGAAAAAGTTAACAAAGGACTACAACATCTAGCACCTTGTCTCTAGTTCATACCACCCACAATCGAATGGCATGGTTGAGGTGTCAAATGGGGACGTGAAGGGAATTTTGTAGAAGCTAGTATGTCCTGACAGGAAGAATCGATCCCAGCTTTTGGACCAAGTTCTATGGGCATACTGACTGCTTACAAGATCCCGCTTGGAACCTCTCCATTCAGAATGGTTTGTGGAAAATAGTGCCATCAACCCGCCGAGTTAATACACAACGCTTTTCGAGATAGGAGAAAGCAAGAGGGACAATTGTCTTGCTCGCCGGCTCTCATGTCCGAACAACTAGTGGTGGTGGGGCCTCTCCCGGAACCTTCACCTGCCTCACAGACTGAGCGGGAACAGACTGCTTTACGTGCTCCCTTCACTGAGCGAGTTCGGGAGTGGTTTCAACTCGACGATCTGGTGGTGGGAGCAGTGGCTCAGAATGGGCATTAAAGAAAGTGAACTAGAACACAAATGAGGGACAACAAAGAAGAAAGATGGATTTAAACGAGATTTTGGAAATTAAAAACAAGGCATATGATAAAAACATGATTTATAAGGACATAATCAAGCGATGGCACAATCAGAATTCAAACGCAAGAGTTTTGACCTAGGGCAGAATGTATGGTTATTCAATGTCAGGTTGAAGATCTTTCAAGGCAAGTTGAAGTCCAAATGGACATGACCCTTCATATAGAGAAGTGAACACGAATGACAGTGTATGGATTTCAGAGCTTACAGATGGTGCACAATCATTCCTTGTAAATGGGTAGTTGTTGAAGAATTTTGTAGTATCAAATGAGCAGTTAGTCCGTGTTGAAGAGATCTCACTCATGCATATCCCAGAATTCAATGATCCACTCTTAGGGAACGCATGAATCATCACTACTCTTAACATCTCCAAGCATCTCTTTCCCACTTCCCTTTCTTATTGTATAATCCCCAACCCCATCAGTTCTCGTACTTACTCTTGTCCTATACTTATCCTGACCAGAGCCTAAGTATATGGGGGACCGATGCCCGCCATGTGTATATGTTCATACATCCATCCTCCTGACCTCAACTGCCCCATTTTTTGCTCTTCTTCTCTACTTAGGCTGATCGGAGTCTAAGTATAACGGGGTGAATCGACTTCTATACTTTTCATTATTTTAGCTCTCCTACACTTAGCACGAGCTATGTCTTTTCCTCTCTTATTGTGCTCTGAGGACATAGAACATGCTAAGTATAGGGGGTAGCTTGTACTTTCACGTATTTTTGTATATATTATGCAATAATTATGAGGTAGGTAAATTTTAGTAAAAAAACAAAAAAGAGGCTTTTGATTTACTATGCATATCATCCTTGCATTCATAAAAAAAGAGAAAGAGTCTTACACTTCATTTATCTACATTGCATATCATCTACACTTCATTTACATATCATGCATATGCAAAGTAAAAAGTTAGTGGGTTCTGAACCAAGTTAAGAATAGAAGTCGAGGATGGATTTGATTTGACCTTAATCTATCTAATTTCATAGGGACCTTATAGAAACTGGAATTAAGATTTTTTCTGGTCGAGCGACTTAATTCTTTGAGTCCACAAGACTATGTTCACATATCATCTTGATTGGTCTAAGTAGAATATTTCACACACACACACACACATGATTCTTTTAGACAGTGACCTAACTTGGACAAGCACTATGCATGCAGCTCTTCATTGATGTGGTGATAAGGAGATAGAATCCTTTGGCTAGGAGTAGCACATAGGTCGAAACATCCGTCCTCCTTTAGGGAGGGTAGTGCATCTCAACCTAGTCTAGTGGCATCGATGTTTAATGACGGGATGTTGTGGGTTGCAATAAAGCTTCCAAAGAGGGATAATCTACTGGCTCAAGAAGAAAAACTCCTTATATACATGTTGCACCTTGTATATATGTCAAAAAAATAAGAAAAGGAAAGAACTCCAAAAAGGGGGCATGCCTGATTGAAAATAAAATGCATACCGGAGTGTGTACATTTGTATAGTCAAATAAGCCAGGCATATGCTTCAAAGTCTCATACCAAGGAAGCCTACAACTGGAGACTTGGCTATACTGGTCAAGCTCCACGGATATGTGACTACACTGGTCACAATTTATTCTCTTCTTTACCCCCTCATCTTGAGTTGGTTGCACTTGAACTTAGAAGGGAATACCCCGCTCCTGGAGGAAAGAGTTGCTAGACCGAGAAATTAGAGGTATCTTGTTAGATGAGGTTGTTTCTTTGCTACTTATGATATGGAGAGCTATATTTTACTTACACAGTACAAGTAAGATTCATAGTCATTAGAATTGGCGTATGAGGATTTGTTCTGATCTGACTGTTGAGGGGACCTGAATAGAGACTTGTGGAACTTAAAGGTTGTTAGGTGTTAAATTCAATTCCTAATAAGGTTTCGCCATATTATTAATCCAAAAGTCGAGTCAAGCTCCATTTTCACCTTTTGTTCATGACCTTAGTATGCAACCCAAAATCATTTCACTTTTGCATTTCATTTTAGTTGCTCGGGGACGAGCAAGGTTTAAGTATATGGGGGGTTGATGAATATGTGATTCATCACTCAAATTCGAAAATAGAGCTTTGTTCCCAAGATTAGCTCATTTCTCCATTTATGTTGCATTATTAACATTCATGCACTTAGAATTAATGTCTGCATTTTAGCATGCATTTTTGCATAAAATAAGAAACCAAATTCACTTATAAATATCACATGTATATTCACCATATTTCTCCTTATTTTTATTTATTTTTCTCTAACTCAGAATTGAATAAAATCAACTCTATATTGTACATATTACTAGCGTTAATAAAGAAAAAATATCAATAAAATAATAACTTGTAAAATTGACTAATAAAATCCAAACCCTAGTTTGAGACTAAGAACCTTAAAATGTGAATATCTCTCTCATACTTCATATGGATCCCTACTCATTTTGAATTAATGTACGTTCAATTACCTTCAAAATAAGACCAAGTTTAAAAGAATCAGAGTCTGTATGTGAAACTTGGATTGTGGACCCCTCCTTGTATATTGTACATATGTCCATGTATTCTATTTTATTTTTATATTTTCTTAATTATTACAAAATCCAAAAAAATATATTAAGTTGTAAATATTTGTTTTATATTTTCTCTAATTTTCTTTGATTTTTATCTTATTTTAAAAATGCCAAAAAATCCACAAAAGATAAAAATCTCGTGTTTTATACCTAGAGGATACCCCAAAAATACTTTGTGTACAAATGATTTATTTTAGTTTTCAATCGTTCATAGAAGTTGTAGATATCCATGAGACGAGCAAATTTTATGTTGATCACTTTTTAATTTGACCCTTTTTGTTATTTCTTTTTTATTTTTCTTGACATATAATTTTTGAATTTTCTGAGAGCGACATGTGGCAGCTCTTGAAGCCGCCACGTGTTACCCCATTTTATTTTATTTTATTCTATTTTTAGTTTATTTAATTATTATTATTTTCTTTTCCTCTTATTTATTTATTTATATTTATTTTAATTATTATTACTTATTTTATTTATTTATTTATTTTCTTATTATTTTAATTATTATTTATTTTATTTACTTATTTACTTATTTATTATTATTATTATTATTATTTTGTTTTAATTTTATTATTTATTTCATTATTTACCTATTTAGTAAAGAAAATGCAATTTATTCTACTTTTTCGATTGTTTTGTATGGGAAAGAAGAAAAGAAAATGGAACTCAAGGAGTTCTAGTGAGGGTAAGAGAAGGTCTTGTTGTTTTTTTATATGAGGAGGCAATGGTGGAATTGATACTAGTTACCGCCGCTGGAAGGTCATATGGATTCCATTCCCAGAAGAGAGTCGGTTCTCATTCATCCTCGCTGAGAGACACTTCGGTTCCTATCTACCGTTGGTGTTAAGGGAAAACTGCGAGGAGGGAAAGCAAGCACATCGGACCTAAGGTCAGTCCTCGCTTCTGTTCAAATTATTATCCTTTATTTATTATTATTTATTTATTATTATTATTTATTTTATTTTATTTTTATTTTATTTTGATATTTTAACCCCATCATGTGGTCGCCCCTACGCACACCATGTAGCGGCCCCCTCTCCTCCCTCCTCCGCACAGGAGCCCATGCCACCGCCCTTGCACATGACGCCAATTGCTCCCGCAGCCGCCTCTCCACCCGTCACAACGGGGCCGCATCCGCCATCCATCTCCCGCACTTCACCCCCACAACATATGACCCACTCTCTACATCCACGACCTCTACGCACAACTCGCTAACCACTCATAAATAGCCATCGTCTGCCTCCTTACAGATCATATGCAATGTGTGAGCAAGGACTCGAGCTCTGCCTCTCCTCGGTGACGGCAAGGGAAGAGATTCGCCATCGAGTGACAACGAGCCCCTTTGCCGGCGTGATCTAAGGTGACCGCCAGTCACCTTGTCGTAGCTCTATCGCGAGATGCTTAGCTTCGCCCTCGCCGAGGTGTCGAGCAAAGACTAATGACCTCCCAGGTCCTTTCCCGAGCGATCCTTGCACCTGAGTCCATGTAAAACCTCCTTCTTCCCTTCCTCTTCTCTCTTTCTCCCTTGCTCTTTCCCCAACATTCTTCTTCCTCCTCTTGCATCATCTTCATCTCTTTTGTTGCCACTCAATTCTTTAGCCACCACCATTCCATCATCGCCTTCCTCCGGTCATACCATTGCTACGTCTCCTTCTTCCCAAATTGACCGCCTCCATGCTACAACACTTCCAAGGCTTGACTGCACCCCCTCATGCACCCCGCCTCGAGTCGCATCCCAAGCGACCTCGTCCTACATCCCAAGCAGCATCATCCCACTCACCCTCCATCATCTCACGTGACTTCGTGCAGTAGTTATTGCTCGCTCCACCATCTCCATCTCCGCCCTGTGATGACAGCCCCAGGCAACTCGAGTTAAGTAGTATCTAAGGTCATTGCGACCCGAATCGCATGGCACGATCAATCAAGAAAAATAAGACCACAAATAAAACAATCAAATCACGAAAATCGAATGTAGCATTCTCTGCTATTTATTTAACCTGGTATAACGACCATGGTCGAACACAAGGAGCACAAGCTAAGCCTACAAAGTAGTCGAGAAATCAGAAAAGAAAAGGCATATTTTGTTTTTAATATTAATTTTTTTATTTTTCTAATTAAGAAATCAAATAAAAGGATAAAGAAAACTAAACTTCAATAATTTTTATTATGACTAAAAATGCTTAAAAAATCGAAATAAAAAATATTTTTATATTTTCAAAATATGCAAGTGTTTTTGGCAATTTTCAGAGGTTTTTCTTATTTTTATATAATTTTATAAAAAAGAAATAAATTCAAAATAATAAAACAGTGTACAACCTGGATTATAAGGCAACTTTAAAATATCTAAAGTGCCCCAAATGTCTTGGTTACAATTTTATGTTAAAATAGATGACAATCTAACTACATAAATTGAAAACTCATTTTTTTATATTTTTGTAGAATTTGTAATGATTTTTATAAGATTTTTAGTCTTTTGTGATTTTTAGGGGTTTTATAAAGGATACTAGAACAAAATGGTATTAAAATTAAAAGCACACAAAATAAGCACACACAAATTTATATAGATTTTTAGGACTATTTTTTATTTTTATGTATTTTCTAAAATAGACAGACATGTTTTTAAGGGGTTTTGATTGTTAAAAATTATCAAATAAAATCAAATTGCATCACAAAAATTAACAAAAATATTATACAGTTGCATGAGCTACTGTTAGTTTTTAGGGAATTTTGGAGTAAATTTGATAATTATTTGATTTAAAACAAATCACATAGGTTGTAGGGACCTATTTGCAAATATTCTAAGTTTCTAGACTAAATCATAACACCCATAGAAAGTCCAAGGATATCATTGTAAAATTCCCACAAAATTCACGCACATGCCAAATAAGTTGTTCACAGGGGTATAAATGCAAATCCAAAAAACATTTCATTCAAATACTAACCATCAAAAAGTCCAGGATGGAATATGCAAAAACTCCACTGGGCACGTAATTGTGCACGTGTTTTCGGACTAAGAAACCTTAGGGACTAATATGCAAATAGTTCAAACTATAACTTCATTTAAGAAACTAGAAAATAAAGCATAAAAAGTGCAGGGTAAATAATGCAATATACCCTTGCAGGCGCGTGCGGTGCGCACGAGGGACATGTGGTGGCCGTTGGTTGCGCATGGACGTCCGGCTCATATGTGGCAGGTGTCAGATCTGATGCCTCAAGAGTTGTCGAGAACGTGGGGCACAGATACATCAGAGGTCAGATCTAATGGCCTGGAAGGCTACTGCGGTTGGCGGCATAGATTAGATCTAATCTGTAAGAATGGGGCCAATCCGACGGTGCTGAAGACACTGGAAGAACAGGAGCGGGATGAACTTCACCAGAGCCAAGGAGGTTGTCCTCAGCTCCGATGAACGATCAGAAACTCCAGGATGATCGTGGAATTTCTCTGCGTCGACTGAACGGGTCCGATGGAGGAGCCAACGGTCGGATACATGTGACGGTGAAGGTGGTCTGAAGCTACTCCGACGAACCTCTGATGGATGAAATGAGGGCTCCCAGCGCACGCTAACACCTGCAAAGGAAGGCTTGACTCGGAACGGAACTCCGGTCGAGGTTTATTCGGATTGGAATGCAAAGAAGCGACGTGGGGTGAAGTTTGATCTCCGGTGAAGGTGGAAGAGGAGATCTCGACCCTAATATCGACCTGAAGATCGAGGCTAAGGATGATCAGGTTGCAGTGCAAACTGGAGGGTGTGACTGCGGATCGATCTGAACGACTGGATGTGGATAACGAGGCTCTGACCAGTTGGTCGGAGCAGATGGGAGTGCAGCGGTGATGAATGAAAAGATCGGATTGAACAAGAAGACGGAGAGGATATGAGGGTACCTGAAGATCTGGGAGTGCTCCTAAGCTTCAGGCGAAGATGACAGACGAGGTGATGGCCTCAACCTCGACGCGGAAGGCAGGGGAGGCTGCTCGCGGTAGATCTTCAGCCACGAAGGGTGAGCGTCATCTTCACTGCACCAACCCGAGCTCCGAGGGGTTCTCCGAGCATCTGTCACTCAGGTAGAGGTAGCTAGGGGTCGAAATGGGAGCGAGGTATGAGCTACTGCTCATGGGAGGCAGAGAAGAGACTATATAGGGTTGTCAGGAGGCTGGAGGAATCGGGCAAGGGCACACAACCCTAGGAAGGTCCACGCCTTCCTAGGGATCTGCGAGGGTCCTGCATCCGAGAGACCACGAGCTAAGAATCGGGGTGAGGGGCTGCGTGACCCGCCCGGTGAAGTTCGAAGAAAATGGTCCAGCGACGAGATTGGGTTGGGTCAAGCCTTGGAAGAGGGCGCTGACCCGGGTCAACAACGTGACGTGGACCAATCAGAAAAATCGAATGTATAAAATATTTACAAATTCAATAAAAAATAATTGATTTTAAATCAAAAGGTGTATAAAATGAAAATTGGCTATTTTTTTCAAATTATTTTCTATGATTTTTATTTATTTTTATGAAAAATAAATTAATCTTTATACAGTGTAGTGTATTATATACATGTATATTATACCTATGTATTTTGTATAATTATTTTTATTTTTTTATTTTTATACAAATACCCTAATTTTATATTTTATTTATTTACAACATAATTTTTGAAGTATAAAATATTTTTTTTTTATTTTTATTATTTAATTACAGGTGTGTAATAAATAGAGAGCAAGACATATACACATGTATTTGTACAAGAGAGAGAGAGGATTTTATTTTATTTTTATTTTATTTTTCTGATTTTTTATTTTTAGGAATATATACAAGGAGGTAAAAAGAATAATTTATTTTATTTGGTCAAAAATAATTATTATTTTCAAAAATGATATGTATAATATAGAGTAGGCCCTATATTTATTTTATTTGGTCAAAAATAATTATTATTTTCAAAAATGATATGTATAATATAGAGTAGGCCCTATCTCTCTCTGTTTGTTTTATTTGGAGATCAGGTCAATGCTTGACCTTTTCTTGGGGTTCAGGTCACTCTGTATTTATTCTAAATACCTTCTTCCTTTTTCTTTTCCTTTATTCTTTTATTTTGCACAAATACATGCTAATTTTGTAATATTAACAAATGCATGCATAATGCTAACTTATTGTATTTATATCTATTTACATGATACTTTGTCAAGATAAATAGCTAAAATAAAAGAATAAAGAGTGATGATCAGAGATTCATCACCACCTATAATTTACCTTTGCTAGTCTCTTAGCAAACACTTATTTGAAAAGGAAGTGAAAAGAGAAAGAAAAGAAAAAGAAGGAGAATCAATGTTGATTATTAAACTTATCTTCATTAAATTGGAGTATGGAGCTCAGTCAGACCTTTGGATTATTTGTTTGTCAGAACCTTATTTGGACCTTGGTTTAAGACCCAACAGCCTCTAAGTTCCACTAATATATGGTCAAGACTCCTCAATAATCCAAATCAGAACAAGTCTACATACAAAAACTATAATGACCATGAATCTTTCCTTGTACTGTGTAAGTGATATGTAACTCCCCACCTCAGAAATAACAAAGTAACAGCCTCCCTCAGTAAGGTAACTCTAATGTCCTAGTTTAGCAGCTCTTTCCTCGAGGAGCAGTATTCCCTTCTTCAAGTTCAATCAGCTCAAGAAGAGGGGAAAGAAGAGAATGGACCATGGCCAGTGTAGCCACGTATCCCTGGGAGCCTAACCAATGTAGTTAAGTCTCTATGCTGCAAGCTTCATGAGATGAGAATGGGTAACATAAGCTTTGCTTTATTTGGCTATATACACTCCGGTGGGCATTTCATTTTCTATCAGACCCTTCACTTTTTTGGAGGTTTTCTTTGTTTTGTATATTTTTTGATGTGCATATGTACAACATATCGACATGGTACGTCATATATATAAGGACTTTTTCCTCTTGCGCCAGTAGACTATCTCTCTTTTGAAGCATTATTGCAACCCATAACTCTTGTCTTTAGACCTCAACACCGCCAGACCAAGTTGAGGCACACTTCCTTCCCTAAAAGAAGACGAGAGGTTCCGCCTAGAAGTACTACCCTCGTATGCTACCCCAAGCCAAAGGAAACTGCCTCCTCACTACCTCATCCATAGAGACCTATGTGTAAGGTGCGGGTGCAAGTAAAGCCATTGTCTGTGAGAGTCATATGTACGTCTTTAAATGTTCTACTTAGGCTTATCAAGATGACATGTGATCATATCCTAGTGGACTCAAAGAACTAAGTCACCAATGGATCTGAGAAGTCTCAACCCTAAGTCCTATAAGGTTCCACTTAGAATTAAGTGGATTAAGGTCTTAACCAAGCTCCATTTTCCAATTTAATTCCAGGCTAGTTTAAATGTCAACTATGATTCAAAAGAATGTACAAGCATATACAAAAAATCTCTTTATGCAGAAATTTGAAAATGTGTGAAATTTATGAAAATGTTTGAATGTATGCATGGATGCAGAAGTTTTGCAAACTATTTACAAACATTTACACAAGGGTTTTTGCAAACTTTTCTTTTTCAAACATTTTACAAAAAATTGTACTATATACACAGTTTTGATACCAAAAATATTTACAAACTTTTTACAAAAAAAAATATTTTTACAATCATTTATACAAAAATAATTTTTATAAGTAGCCATGTATGTGCAAGAAAGAATTTTATGTACAAGAAAATTTTTAAAATTTTTACGATTTTTAATAAATAATTTTAGTCATTTTATTTATTAACACACTTACACAAAGTATGAGTTATGGCTAAAGTATATATGCAATATCTACTACAACCCCCTTATACTTAGCTCGAACGATGTCCTCAGAGTGAATCAAGAGGGATGAAGAAGAAGATATAACTCGTGCTTAGTATAGGGAAGTGAAAAGAAATGCTATACTACAACGATGAATCAAATAATAGAATTAAGAGGGCTCGGTGTTTCCCCTATACTTAGGATCAAATAATCCTAAGTATAGCAGGCTGTACATAAAGGGAAAACCGAGTAAAAGGATGTGCAGGATTTACCTCTCCTATACTTAGAGTAAAATATCCCTAAGTATAGGCAGCAAAATAGAGGTAAAAAGAATAAAAAGAATAATCAGGAATCTGACAACCCTCTATACTTAGGGTAATGTACACCCTAAGTATAGCATAATCACAAGATGTAGATGGGGTGTTAGACTAAAGAATGAGATGATATAGACATCTGGATCTATACAACGTGGAAGACAGTGATAATCAGGCACGAGATGCAACTGATGTGAGTCAAAGACCACATCTCATGCAAAATGAATCGGGACGACGTCAACGATCATCGGCTCATGATCTAGATATGGTTTGAGGCGCTGACCGTTAACACAAAAGATGGACTCATATGACATTTCAGATATGTCGATACTACCACTGTCGTGCACCTTTTGGACCAGATATGGTCCTTTCCACTTACTCTGCAACTTCCCTAGAAATAATCTAAGCCTGACATCAAACAATCATACTCTCTGATCTGGCTCAAACTGCTTATGGCTGATGTGAGAATCATGCCATATCTTTACTTTCTCCTTATAATGTAGGCTATTCGAAAAGGTTGTATCTCTAAGCTCTTCGAAGGCTGCCAATTCTGCTTTCCTTTGATCACCTATACTCTCTGGATCCAATAATATATCTGTGATAGCTCAAAGTGACTTGTGCCTAATCTCAACAGGTAAATGGCAGGGCTTCTCATAAACGAGACGAAAGGAAGATGTACCCAAAGGAGTCTTGAAGGAAGTTCGATATGCCCACAAGACCGAGTCCAAAAGTCGTGTCCATTCCTTTCGGTCTGGACAGACTACCTTTTGCAATATCGTCCTATTCTCCCTATTTGATACTTCAACAAGACCATTGGTCTGAGGGTGATATGGAGTGGCAACTCGATGGTCTATGCTGAACTCGTTAGCAAGGGCCTTTACCTTATCGTTGATAAAGTGAGACCCCCTATCAGATACCAATACTCTAGGCACCCCAAACCGTGAAAATGATATTCTTCCTCAAAAATTTGCAAACAGTCTTGGCAACTGTGGTTCGGGCGGGAATGGCCTCAACCCAACGACTCACATAATCCATAGCCAACGGCATGTACTCGAATCCCTGACTCTTAGGGAATGGACCTATGAAATCGATGCCCTATGCGTCAAAAACCTCACAGAAGTGAATGGGCTGCATCAACATCATATCACGTTGTCCACAAGTGCCAATCCTCTGACAGTCAGTACATCTTTTCACGAATTCATTAGAATCCTTGAAGAGAGTAGGCCACCATAGGCCAGATTGGAGCACTTTCTGTGCCGTTCTCCTCCCAGAGTGATGTCCTCCTACCTCAAGCTTGTGGCAGTATGTGAGGATGCTATGGTTCTCCTCCTGAGGAATGCACTGACGCCATACGCTATCCCCTCCTTCATGATAAAGGATGGGATCCTCCCAGTGGTAAGACTTGGCCTTTGCAAGGAAGGTCTCAAGTCGCTGCTTGGGCCAACCTTGTGGAACTTCTTGGCAACAAGATAGTTCATAATGTCGGCGTACCATGGGAGAGAAGCGATAGCAAGGATCGGTTCATCTGGGAAGGTCTCAGAAATGGGATCATTCTGCTTAGATTCCTCAAGATTCTCTAATCGGTAGAGATGATCCACCACCACATTCTTGACTCCAGGTTTATCCTTAATCTCAATGTCAAACTCCTGGAGCAGAAGGATCCATCTAGTCAATCTCGCTTTGGCATCCTTCTTAGTCATGAGGTACCTGATGGTGGTATGATCGGTAAAGATAGTCACTTTGAATCCAATAATATATGATCTGAATTTGTCCAAGGCAAAAACTACGGCTATCATCTCTTTCTTAGTGACAGTATAGTTCCGCTACGTAACATCCAGTGTACGGCTAGCGTAGTGAATGACAAATGGCACTCCATCCCCTATGGCAAAATCGGAGGCATCCGTCATGATCTTGAATGGGAGAGACCAATCAGGTGGCTGAAGGACATGAGCCTCAATAACTAAACCATGTGGTTAAAGGACATGAGCCTCAATAACTAAACTCTTGAGAGTCTCAAATGATGCAAGACACTTATCATCCACAATGAACTCGGTGTCTTTTGTCAGCAAATCAGTCAATGGTCAGGCAATCCTACTGAAATCATGAATGAATCATCGGTAGAAACTGACATGCCCCAGAAAAGGCCGTAACTGTCCCAGGTTGGACGTTGGATTGAGTTTCCTGGTGATATCCACCTTGGCTGGATCAACCTCCATGCCCTGTTGGAGATGATATGACCAAGCACCGTCCCTTGAGTCACCATGAAGTGACTCTTCTCCCAAGATAAAATAAGATGAACCTCAATGTAGCGCTAAAGGACACAGTTTAGGCAGTCAAGACAAGCATCAAACCCATCGTCATGGACCGAAAAGTCATCCATGAAGACCTCTAAACAGTCACCACCATGTCTGAGAAAATGGACAACATGTACCTTTGGAATGTCGTCGGGGCGTTACATAGACCAAAGGGCTCTGATTCAATCGTCTGTAGTCCACACAAACCCTCCAAGAAGTGGGTACCCGAGTAGCTATCTCCTCCCCAGACTTGCTCACGACTGTAGTGATTCCTGTCTTCTTGGGCACCACAGGTAATGGACTAACCCACTTGGATTCGGAGATGGGGTAGATAAAATCAACGCTCCTTCATGACTACCTCTTGAAGATTCGGGTTCGGCTGTCGCTGTAACTCACGCGATGGCTTAGCATCCTCTTCGAGATAGATATGGTGAGAGCACAGGGATGGACTTATCCCCTGGAGATCAGCTACACTCCATCATATTGCCTTGCCGTTCTTTTCAAGAACCTCCATCAAACGAGATTCTTGCTCTCCAGTCAAATCTACTAAGATAATGACTAGGTACATCTCATGCTCACCCGCAAGGAACCTATACTTCAGCGACTGCGGCAAAGGCTTCATTTCTGGACAATTGGGAGCTGGCAAATCTGACCTCTGAAATGCTTGAGTGAATGCAACCAAATCTGCGTGGGAGAACTCTCGCTGATCATGAAAAAATGGTGTAGACTGCCCTGCTAGTATATCTGCAATCTGTGTCGGCTCAGTCTCCACCCTAGCTGTTGGCTCTATTGGAATCAGACAAGGTAACAACTCATCAAATTCGGCCCAATCTATACCTGACTCTGAGGGATATGAATCTGAATCACAAGAAATATACTCTGCCTCAATGTCCTGAACGCGGCCTTCAGCCTCGAATGTGTCCTCTGCCAAGAGTGTGCTCTCCAACCTCTCCTCTATTGGGATATGTGAATCTGCAGTATCTGAAGGTGAAAGGAGGGCTCATGAAATGGGATTGAACCAAGCGGCTTCATCATCAGTGATCATAAAGTCGCACTCATGGTGGACGTCTCGCTCTACCTCTGTCATCTGCTCTGAATCACTGTACTGCCCTGAGCAAGTTTAATCCCATGCTCTAGTCTCGTCGATCGTCTCTATTTGTATATTCTCACCATCAACACAAAAGTATACCTTCCCACTATCATGGTCGGATATCGCCTTGGTTGTGGTCAATAATGGACGTCCTAGAATGATGGGGGTATTGGTCACAGACTCAGGGATCTCCATGTCCAATACAACAAAGTCTACGGGGAATTTCAGGTCCTGAATTGTGACGACCACGTCCTTCAACAACCTCTTCGACCTCTTGATACGTCTATCAGCAAACTGAAGGACTGTCCTGCTCTGTCGAAGAGGGCCAAACTTGAATCGGTCGAGTAAGGCTGCCGAAAGGAGGTTGATGAAAGAGCCGCTGTCTAATAGAGTCTGATCAAATCTCTGCTCATGAATATAGCATTTGACATAAGGAGCTCCTACATCTGGCCTCTTGGCTGGAAGACGGTTTTGGATGGCCAAGCAGGTAGCACGAGTGAGCACATGGATCTCTGCATTATGGTTCCTCTTCTTCCTACGGATGGTGGTCTTCTCTCTCAGGTTCCTCTGGAAGAGGGGGATGCGCTCAAGTGCCTCCTGTAGAGTCAGATGAATCTGAAATCTATCGATCATTTGCTGACTAACTCTAACTGCGGGTTCTTTTTTTATTTTCTTTTTTATTCCCCTTAACCAAGCAGAGTGCTTGAGGGAAGGGGATGGTTGGGCCCTCAGATAGATGGCTAGTAATGGATCCATGCTGCTGAGAAGAAACGAAATCCATACAAGTATCACCACGCATCACATATGGACTCGAAGATGAAGAACCCTTTTGTTTATTAATTTTTTGGTATTTTATGTAGAGTCCCAAGGTACAAAAACTGGAGTAAATACAACTGGAATAGAAGGGGTGGCCTCAGTACCACCTACGACATCACGAACTGCGACATCAGCACCGCACTTTGGTACACTATCTAGATCAGGATCTCTAGTGGCATCAACACCACCCTCTGCATCTGGGGACGTGATGGCCTCAGTACCATCGGCTAGATCAACATCCTTGGTGGCGTCAGAACCACCGTCGTCATCATTATGAGTGACATAAATACCGCTATCCTCCTCGTCTGGTGCTCCTACGTACTCGTAATGTCGTCGCTCAGACGAGGCACCGGCGACTGCCATCCTACCGCTCCTAAGTGTAACAAAGTCAGCATCAAATGTATATGAAGCAATGCCACCCAATAAATCACTAGGAGTGGTAATATATGTGAACTGTACCTGCTTAGATTTCCTTTTAGGTTATTCGGATTGGGTTGGATCTGAGCAGGTATAGCGGCTTTGCCCTTGATGATCTCCTTCATCTCCTGGCAAAACTCGTCCATCTCCCGCCTAAATGTGGTCTGCTGATCGGAAAGAAGGCGGGCTAGATCATCGAGTGTTGGGTTCTCATAGGATGGCCCATGGGAACCGGATGGGTTGCCTCTCTGAAAGTGAGGCTGCTGCTGGGAAGGATGAGGGGGAAGCTGAGAGTACTACTGAGGCTATTGCTGGTGCTGCCTCCACGGTTGTCCCTACTGGTAGGGGCGAGGACCCGGCTGGTAATGCTGCTGTTGTGGCTGGTGTGGGAACTGGGGCTGTTGTTGAGGCTGACTGTACTATCCACCTTGAGCTGGAGGTTACTGTTGGGATGAGGCACCTCTGGTCGACCACCTAAATCCGGGATGATCTCGATGGATCCCGGGCTATTGTCGGTCGTACCAAATCCCGTTGACTTTCATCAACGGCTCCTGCTCAAATAGGGGTAGAGGAAGAACTGCCAGGGGTTGATCTTGCTGGTACACCACCATCTGAGTGTCCTGAGATGGTGGTGGCTGAAGGTACTGGTGTTGCAGCTGCTAGAACGGCTCCGCCTGGACATGGTGAACTTGTCTGTACTAGGCGGAATGTTGGGTCAAGTTGTTGCTTCTAGGGTCAGCCTGTGACCTGAGACGGGGCTGAGAATCCATCTGTGCCTCCTGGAGCCACATGAGCTAGGTCTTCAGGTCACTCAATGTCTATGGCAACTGATCGATCTGCGTCATGCCCTGGCACTGCTTCTTCTCGATAATCTCGATATGATCCAGCTTCTTGCTGATGATGCCCATATCAGCGGCTGATGACTCTGCTTGTGCTGCGACTGCTGAAAAGGTGGAAGGACCTGCATCGACTTGTGCTATCCTCTAATAGGACACACGCATGGGATGAGGGCTTCCCTTGAGTGTAGAGACAGGTCTGAGACATGATGGTGTAGTTCTCGACCATCTCCTCGTATATGGCCCAGACTTGGTCCTCATCTTTGGTAAAATAAGAACCCCCACAAGAAGCGTCCACAAGCCCCTACAGCTCCAGTGTCAGCCTAAAAAAGAAACTCTGTACTAAATTAGGCTGGGAAATGTCATGGTGTGGACACCGGTCAATGAGCTCTCGAAAGAGGTCCCATGCCCCATGGAATTGCTCGTTGGGAAGCATGGAGAATTTGTTGATCAAAGCTCGAGCTGCATTCGTCCGGTCGAGTGGATAGTACTTGTTCAATTACTCGGTTTGGAGTTGTTCCCATGAAGTGACGTATCTCCCTAAATGTTAAGCCAAGAAGCTGCTCTATCGACCATGGAGAACAGAAAAGCCATCATCTTGATGGTGTCCTCATCCACGTATCTGTCGTGGATCGTCTATAGATCATCTCAAATTCCTGAAGATGTAGATGCGGCTCCTCGGTGGCAAGCCCATGGAATTTAGGCAACAACTGAATCGTCTGAGGAGGGAGCTTGAAATCTCCCAAAATTACCGGAAGCTGAATCCAACGATGTGTAGGAGTCATCAACGTTGTGCAACTCTCTCATCGGCCTGGCTGGTCGGACTGGCTCCACTGTCTCATCTAGATGTCATCCATCTCCTCCTCCGAGCTCTGGTATCTCTCCACCATCTGGTTGGTTCTGCTCTTGGTCAGCTCGTATCTGGGGCATCTCTCTGCGTATATCAGCCATGAAGCTCCTTGGCCTCTGATCTGTCGCTGCATTATCTCCAAGGAAGCTAACAAGGTGTTGTTGATGGCACCCTGATCTAATACATATGTGGTTG
Source organism: Ottelia alismoides (assembly GCA_037367405.1). NCBI lineage: Eukaryota > Viridiplantae > Streptophyta > Magnoliopsida > Alismatales > Hydrocharitaceae > Ottelia > Ottelia alismoides. Next base: position 24,287 of record JAZKJV010008832.1, on the reverse strand, counting down.
TCTGGGGATGCCCATCTGTGCACTCCTCGCTGCTGGCCATCTCTTGGGTCTCTGCAAAGGCAAAAGACCCGAACTCAGGTGTCATCAAATGAACAAATATCTGCTCCGATCTCTGCTCGGGCACCTTGGGACTGGAAGAAGTGTGGTCAAGAGGGAACAGGGTGGAATCGAACTCAGGTTCGGAGAGCGGGTCTGGACTCTCACGAACCAACCTAGATGAATGGGGCGGAGTGCTCGAAAGCACTGCAGCCAAAGGCTGCCTAAAGGACCTTCGGCCCATCATCGTGATCTGAAGAGAAAGGCGGATGGAATATGGAAACAAAACAAAATCAGCAAACAAACCTCCAATTCACCTACTCAACATTGAGAGCCGATGATCGTAAAGGTTCGATATTTTATCTTGTCAATTTTATATAGGTGAAATTCAGTCTAGCATGATGATTAAGCGAGCCGGTAGGAACCTGATGCTCTCAGGAAACTGGCCCAATCCCAAAGCTAGATCTTTCCCAGCCAGTACAAGTTGCAGACCGTTTACCGGCTACCCGATCAACTCGTTTTGTTAAGGATATCGCGACCCTCTTTACCGGAGACCAGAGCGATCCTCACTGGAGAACGACTAACCCCAAGACCAATAGTCTGATAAAAGTTCAGGTATGGCTCTAGCCTAGTGTGCGGGTCACTCTCTCATGCAAGCAAACCAAACAATGAGGGGATTGCTCTCCCAAGATAGATTTTTTTAAGTCGAGTGTCTTTTAGGGTCAAGTTTGTTTAGCAGTCTCAATTTTATGATTATCACTTTTTAGGTATTTTTCAATAAACAAACAAATACCTAACAAATTTTTCGATCTCGTGATTATTTAAAGTCCAAAAATGGGGGCAGAAGTTGAAAAAGTCGATGCACGATCAAACACGATGATGCATGCAAAGTAAGAGATGTGTACCTGTCGCTAACACTCTACATGAAGGGTGATCCACACATAAAATAAAAGACAAAAATAAAACTATCCTATATGATGCAAGAAGAAAACAACCTTAGATGAGCAATTTCTACACGTGAAGAAATGTAGCTAACTGGTCAGAGAGAGATCAGAGTCCGATCTCTAATGTCGATCGGTGTCCGCCACAACGAATCCTGCACGCGCTGTATACGGCCTCTAGCGGCACGTGACCTCTCTAGCAACCAAGTCAACTTTTTATTAATTATTTTTATTAAGGTCCAATTACGAACTATAGGTATAGACAAATAATTAGAGATTGGGCCTTAATTAATTATGTCACAGTCAGAGAAATTCCTAAATCTAAGGGCCAAATTCTTCGAGAATCAAAATGAAAATAAGAGATGAAAAATCAAAACCAGTGAAAACCGCAGTGAGGTCCCTCGAGCACATTAGTGCTCGACAAAACAGACCCCGATATGCCAAGTGTCCAAAAATATCTAAGGTCCCTGTATTATTACAATAATAATAAAACGTTCTAAAAGCTACTCTAATCTACTCTATAAACTATAACTACTCCTATTCTGATCCTGCTTCCCTTCGAGTACGGGTCTCCTCCAAAGCGACCTCGGGCAGTTCTTCGCTCAAAAGTGAAACAGAAATGGGTCAGAAAAATAGTTATATCAAATAGAGCTAAAAACAAATAGAGAAAGAAAAATAAAAATGAAACAAAGAAGGCTGAAAAACGACTACTACGCTATGCTCTCCGGCAACGGCGACATCCTGATGACGGCCCCAGACAACCCGGGTTAAGTAGTATCTAAGGTCGTTGCGACCCGAATCGCAAGGAACGATCAATCAAACAATCAAAGCACGAAATCAAATGTAGTTGTCTCTGCTATTTATTTAACCTGGTATAGCGACTAGGGTCAAACACAAGGATCACGAGCTAAGCCTACGAAGTAGTCGAGAAATCAGAAAAGAAAGGCATGTTTTGTGGTTTTTAATTTATTTTTTATTTTCTAATTAAGAAATCAAATAAAAGGATAAAGAAAACTAAACTTTAACAATTTTTATTATGACTAAAAATGTTCAAAAATTTGAAATAAAAAATATTATTATATTTTCAAAATATGCAAGTGTTTTGGCATTTTTCTAAGGTTTTTCTGATTTTTATACAATTTTATAAAAATGAAATAAAGTTTAAATAACAAAACAACGTACAACCTGGATTAGAAGGCAACTTTAAAATACCTAAAGTGCCCCAAATATCCTTGTTGCAATTTTATGTTAAAATAGATGACAATATCTAACAACATAAATCGAAAACTCATTTTTTATTTTATAGAATTTTTAATAATTTTTATAAGATTTTTATTCTTTTGTGATTTTTAGGGGTTTTATAAGGATATTGGAAAAAATGTTACTAAAATTAAAAGCACACAACAACAAGCATACACAAATTTTTGTAGAATTTTTAGGACTATTTTTCTATTTTTTATGTATTTTCTAAATAGTCAGACATGTTTTTAAGGGTTTTTTACTTTTAGAAAATATCAAATAAAATCAAATTACGTCACAAAAATTACCAAAAATATTACACAATAGCAAGAGCCACTGGTAATTTTTAGGGAATTTTAGAGTAAATTTGATAATTATTTGATTTAAAAAAATCACATAGATTGTAGGGACCTATTTGCAAATATTCTAAGTTTCCAGACTAAACCATAACACCCATAGAAAGTCCAAGGATATTAGTGCAAAATTCCCACAAAATTCACGCGCATGCCAAATAAGTCGTTCACAAGGGTATAAATGCAAATCCAGATAAATATTTCATTCAAATACTAACCATCAAAAAGTCCAGGATGGAATATGCAAAAATACCATAGGGCACGTGATCGGGTACGTGTTTTCAAACTGGGAGGACTAAAGTGCAAATACTAGAAACCTTAGGGACTAATATGCAAATAGTTCAAAGTTCAAACTACAACTTTATTTAACAAACTAGAAATAAAGCATAAAAAGTGCAGGGTAAATAATGCAATATACCCATGCAGGCACGTGCGGTATGCACGAGGGACACATGGTGACCGCTGGCTGTGCGTGCACGTGCGATTTAGATGTGGCAGGTGTCAGATCTGTCGCCTCAGGAGTTTTCGAGAACGTGGGGCGCATATACGTAAGAGGTCAGATCTAATGGTCTAGAAGGCTACTGCGATCGGCGACGTAGATCTGATCTGGGAGAATGGGGCCAATCCGACAGTGCTGATGACACCTGGAAGAACAGGAGTAGGATGAACTTCACCAGAGCCAAGGAGGTTGTCCTCAGCTCCGATGATCGATCAGAAACTCCAAGATGATCGTGGAGGTCCTCCGCGTCGACTGAAGGGGTCCGATGGAGGAGCCAACAGCCGGATGCGCGTAACGGTGAAGGTGGCCTGAAGCTACTCCGACAAACCTCTAATGGATGAAACGGGGGCTCCCAGCGTGCGCTAACACCTGCAAAGGAAGGCTTGACTCGGAACGGAGCTTCAGTCGAGGGTTATTTGAACTGGAATGCAAAGAAGCGATGTGGGGTGAAGTTTGATCTTCGGCGAAGGTGGTAGAGGACATCTCGACCCTAATATCGACCAGAAGATCGAGGCTAAGGATGATCAGGTTGCGGTGCAAAATGGAGGTCGGGAGTGCGGATCGATCTGAATGACTGGATGTGGATAACGAGGCTCCGATCAGCTGGTCGGAGCAGATGGGAGTGCGACGGCGATGAATGAAAAGATCGGATCTAACAAGAAGATGGAGAGGATATGAGGGATACCTGAAGATCTAGGAGTGCTCCTGAGCTTCAGGCGAAGATGGCTGATGGGGTGATGGCCTCAACCTCGACGCGGAAGGCAGGGGAGGCTGCTCGCTGCGGATCTCCAGCCACGATGGGTGAGCGTCGTCTTCACTACACCAAACCGAGCTCTGAGGGGTTCTCCAAGTAGCTGTCACTCAGCTGGAGGTAGCTAGGGGTCGAAATGGGAGCGAGGTGCGAGCTACCTCTCTTGGGAGACAGAGAAGAGACTATATAGGGTTCCCAAGAGGCTAGAGGAATCAGGCAAGGACATGTAACCCTAGGAAGGTCCGCACCCTCCTAGGGATCTGCGAGGGTCCTGGATCCAATGAGAGACCACAGAAGAAGAATCGGGGTGAGGGACTGCATGACCCGATCGGGGAAATTCAAAGAAAATGATCCGACAACGAGATCGGGTCGGGTCAAGCTCTAGAAGAAGGCGTTGACCGGGTCAACAACGTGACGTGGACCAATCAGAAAAATCGAATGTACAAAATACTTACAAATTCAATAAAAATAGTAATTGATTTTAAATAAAAAATGTATAAAATGAAAAATGTTTGTTATTTTTCAAACTATTTTTCGGTGATTTTTATTTATTTTATGAGAAATAAATTAATCTTTATATAGTGTAGTGTATTATATACATGTATATTATACCTATGTAATTTGTTTAATTATTTTTATTTTTTTATTTTATAAAAATACCCAAATTTTATATTTTATTTATTTACAACATAAATTTTGGAGTATAAAATAATTTTTATTTTATTTTTATTATTTAATTACAGGTGTGTAATAAATAGAGAGCAAGACATATATATACATGTATTTGTATAAAAGAGATAGAGAGGATTTTATTTTTATTTTATTTTATTTTGCTGATTTTTATTTTATTTTCAAGAATATTTACAAGGAGGTAAAAAATATTTTATTTTTATTCAGTCAAAAACAATTATTTATTTTCATAAATGATATGTACAATATAGAGTAGGCCATATCTCTCTCTACTTGTTTTATTTAGCGATCAGGTCAATGCTTGACCTTCTGTTGGGGTTCGAGTCACTCTGTATTTATTCCAAATACCTTCTTCCTTTTCTTTTCCTTTATTCTTTTATTTTTGTAAAAATACATGTTAATTATGTAATATTAACAAATGCACACATAATTCTAGCTTATTGTATTTATACTATTTACATGATGCTTTGCCAAGATAAATAGATAAAATAAAATAATAAAGAGTTATGATCAAGGATTCATCACCCCGCAGCTCATGCACATGTTTCCCGAGCTCTTCGCCCTTCACACATCTACACCGACACTATATCCACCCACTCCATCTTCACGGCCACCGGAAGGACTCCTCTGCCATCGATCCTATCCATGAGCCACTCCCCGTCATCATTGAAGACCGTAGGGAGCACATCTGCACCGACAAGCTCCATGTTCTCGGTTGTTTCTTCATTGACTCTACCTGCATCGTCGTCATCCTCACCACCAGTCTTCATCATCATCAACCGGCCTCCTCTGACTCCTGAGGGCTCCAAAGCCTCTTCATCATCAACTCCGAAGGTCCCTGTTGTCATCACTGAGGAGCCCCTTCACCTCCTCAACTAGGTGTTCTACGTCGATCATCAAAGGCCAGAGCTTCACCACCAATGCCAACGACGCCAAGGCCGCTCCGCTCGAGAACAACCCTCTACGTGACCCCAACGTGCTATGGGGGCAATTTGCAAGAACTCCCCCATGAATCCAAGGAACTATAGAAGACCCCCGATTGCTTTAGTGGCACGTGCATCACACGTGCCACATGGAGAAATAGCATAAATCCCTTTTGGGGATCGATAATCACAACAGAGTCCCTGCACTTCACTTATTGTTATTTATTTTATAAATTGCAAAGAGACCCATGTCTTCTTATTTCATTTTGGACATTGATTTGACATCATTTTACTTAGTAAAAATAGTCTTTTATTCCTCAACTAATTCTTTACATGTTGGCATGTGCTTCATATTTTTCTAATTTGTGCTTAATTATTTATTAGTTATTTTATCAAAAACGTGCACATTTACCCTTTCCGTGCTTTAAAATTCTTATAAAACTAACCATAACACCAAAATTGCCAAAAATTCATATTTCCTATAATTAGTTGATTTTTTCATTGTGCCCAAATTTCATGTCATTTACGTGCATACCGAGGTCAAAAATAAAATATTTAGTGATTTTAGTAATTAATTTTTAATAGATCGTACATCAATCATTTTTAGAATTTACTATTTTCCTTGATATATCCTCATTAGATACATCTAGGATAATTTTAGTTCCTGAAATTAAGTTGGTTTGCTATTTATTAAAATTAGTTTGCGAAAAATCACCATAGAGTAATATTTTATTCGTATTTAATACATATTGCATCCAAAAATTCCAAAAACTTACAGTAGCTTAATTTAATTATATTTCATCTTCTGGCTAAGTTTCATAATTTTTGAACATCTTTTAAATGAAAATTACATTTTAGTCCTCGATTTTTCCAAATTTACATATCATAAAATTGTATTTAAAAATATCAAAAAAATATTCTATAAAAACCTAATCTCTAGATCACCTAATAATTAACCTAAGGAGATAGGGGCCTTCCTGAGTTCGACCTTGGGTTGGCCCAATTAAAATATAAATTGGATTGCTCGTTTTTAATTGAATTATTCATTTAAGCAGTTTTTAATTGATCCTGATTGCTCAAATACTACAATAAAATCAATAATTAACATAGGATAATTTAGGATCTTTCAATATACCACCAAAAATAAAAGATCAAATCGACCAGTGGCTCTAAAAGCTACAATCGGATTAGAGCAGAGCTGGTAATTTCTTTAAAAATTTAGATTTTAAACACTAACTTATTATAGTTCCATTCTGTTATTATTTTTTATGCTTATTTTAGGTGAATAGGTTGGAAAGAGAACCATCATTTCAGGAGTGGTGGTCTAGGTCCCATATGAGTGGAAAAGAGTGAGAGCCTCAATGGCCCACTCCTGAAGCAGGAGAATCATTGGTTAGGCCTTTTATTTATAAGCAATCTGAAAGATATATTATAATTAATTCTTCTCTTTTTTAACTTGTATTTCAGGATCGTTATTTGGCACTATCTACAGAAAAATGAGGAAGGAATCCTAATAGGGAACAACCACCATTTGATAAAAGCAATTTAGAAACATGTATAAATAAATATTATTTTACTATATTCATTTTTTAACTATATATGCATATTAAACAATCAAATTTTTTATAGGTGTTGGAGGATATGGATATTGTGACGAACAGAAAGCAGACGCTTGGTGGTCTTCCTCCATACTATGTGGATGAACATCATCATTCCTATTCTACTTATGGCCAACCATCGTATTCATAGTCATAGTCATCATAGCCATCATCACAGATGAAGTCCGAGATGGCGATGATGGTGGAGCTGGTGACGAAGCTCCAAGAAGATTTCATGGCATACATGTAAGTATTCTCCTTAGAATGAGTAATAATTTCATATTTATATCTTCAAATGCATACCATATATGCATATATATATATATATCTTCCATAATATAGATCACAAGGGTGTGTATCTCAATATGAGGAGATTGAATCAGATGACGATGAGAAGGAGAATGATCCAGAAGAAAAAGCACGCATGTATGCCGGGTTTAAGAAGGAGAAGGAGAAAACGAAAGAAAAGTAGAGGTTAATTTCAAATATTTTTAGATCAAAAAAGAAATTTTTTGTGGTTTTAGTCTTGTTCTGTTGTAGAATTTTTAGCATTTTTTTCATTTCTATGAACTTTGATATTAGAATTACTTGTACTTGTAATCGTGGAACCTTTCGAACATCTATTTTTAGTATATTTAGATCTAAATATGTTGCATTTACATATATATATATATATTGAAATTTTATATTAACTTTTAGGTTTTGTTTGTAAGTCTATATATATTATGTGAGTTTGACAGGTATAAGTTAGTTTATTTGATTCTCTAGATGGCATATTAAAGGTACTTTTCTCGACTCTAATAAGCACATGCAGTGATTTTTTGGTAGGCTACATAAGTTCGACGGGGCGTCTAAACCCCGCCGAACCTGTATATTTTTTCAGCTCTTTAGCCTGGGTGAGCACATGTGCTTGCCATGTGCTCTTAATATACTCGCCATATTATGTGCGGGTGAGCCTTTGGCGAGCCCAAATGTGCATGCCCTTACATCGGGTGAGCACCTGGTGTATACAAGTGCTCGCTTGCCTGCTCTAGTGATTGGCCTATCAGCGACCACACATCGGGCGAGCACATGTGCTCGCTAATAGTGTAGACGTGCACTTAGCGTGCACTTGATGTGCACATGGCGAGCCACTATGTGCACGCCAATAACACTTTTTTTGTAGTGTATATTTAAAACATGAGAGTTCATGATAATTAATTGTGTGCTTATAAAAAAAGTCTAAGCAGGATTTATGCCATAGTGGACAAGCCTCATCAGTTGAGAATAGAGGAATCATAAGGCGATAATTTAGGATAATATGATACTCAATGAGTGACATATGCATCCAAGGCCCTCAATGGGAATAGCAAGGAGGAACTCTTGAGCATGATCAGCTTGTAAACAACGAAAAATTGCTTTGTCTACCGGTCATGTCAAATAACTTACATTTTTTAACAAAATTACTAAAACGAGAACTCGTCAAAGCATTCTAGGCTTTAGGGGGATGGCATCCTTGTTAGCAAAACATGTAAGATTGAGAGATGGAAGTGTAGCACACAAGCCTTCCAAAGCATATAGAAAATCAGAGTCCATATTATGTATCCTACTGTCTCATAAAATGTAATCTTGGAGCATCCAAGATTGAGCTCTAGAGGCCAAGAAAGCATATGAAGAAGCCTCAAGAGATTATTGCGGACCAAAGCCATCGAGTCTGATGGGTAGTGACACCACCCATCATTGAAGGTTGCCAAAGAAAGGGCCTCCACAAACCACAACATCCTCAATAGCTCCGAGAAGCCCTATATCAAACTACGTAGCAACTATTCCATGTATGTGAGTTGACATGTCCTTAAGTCAACATGAGCTTGGCAGTATTCATACAAGATCGTAATAGAAGAAGCTCACTTTGTGGATACTCCAATTGGGGAAGTAAATGCATTAAGTCAACAGCTTTGGTGTCCCTCATCATAGCTAGATCTTAAACAAAGTCTTTGTCCCTACTCACTATACCTCCAAGTATCCTTATTCAAAGCACATGCCTCCCAATATTCATGGGAAACAACCCTTTGTTGATCTTCTATCCATCACATGAAGGCTAGAAAAGCTCTATTTTTTGATACTCAGAACAAGTCCCATCTCTGGATCCCTAGGTTGTATAATCTCAAGCGCCTTAGCCCCCTCCAATGTGTTCCTGATGATAGTCCCATGATCAAGAGACCAATTATGGAGAAGGAGTTTACAATTGTCTTTGATCTCATGAATAAGTGGATGCAATGCAAGAGAAAAAAGAAGTGGGCCTAAAGGATCATCTTGCTGCAACTCTGGTGGTTGACCATAAATGATTATCTTCAATATATAATCTAGTGCCTTGAGCATATATAAACTCCACCCATGAAGAAATATATGAACATCTCCTCCTAACTTCACAGAGAATCATAGATTTTTCTATCATGTTGAAAGCATTAGAGAAATCTATTATAAGCATAGAGAGAGACCCGTCACCGTGAAATTTGCTTAAAGGTATGTTGGTGTTGTGTAAGATGGCTTCTGCTCCCCCATATACACCAACCCGAGATTGAAAGTCATTGAGATGCTTAAACATCTCTTTGTCCACCCATGTCATAGCAACTTTGGATACAAAACACTCAAGATAGTGCCTACAACAATAGGACATACGCCGTTGTCAGGTTTGAGTAGTGGAGTAAGAGGTGCAGAGGCTAAAACTCAGCCAAATTAAATGGACATCTCCTGCCTAACCATAAATTAAATATCATGGATATATCACGTAGGGGATCAGTGGCAACTACCGACTCCTTCTCACAAAGGGCATCTAAAATGTGTTGAGCTCAAGCTATCTTTGCCACATGATGTCCCTTTAGAAAAAGATATGATAGACTATAGAATAACATTTACATCAACTGTAAGAGGAGTCTCTAACCTCAAGGTATCTGATAGGAAAGGAGAAGGCTTATATGGATGTTTAGCCTCTAAAACCTTCATGGTGTCTTCATTATACAGATCCATTTCTGAAGAGCACAAAACCTTAAGGCTGATGTAAAGTGCCCATCTGATACTTTGACATTTATTCTCCTCTATGGAGTTGTTTTGACTATGACACGAAGCCCTTGGTAGATCACGCTCCAAAATGTCACACACTCACTTGGTGAAACCGTCTGCACTGCTCCACATAGTGAGTGAGCTCAGAATAAGTCATTGTTGCAAGGACTTTCTATTGCCATATCTTCTATCATGCCTATTCATAGGCTTAAAACCCTATAGGGTGCAACAAGAAAGAAGTAGCAATCTCACCCAAGGATGAATGGATCCCGCCGTGACGAAAGCATGCGTATTAATGGTGTAAAAAGGTAGGAGTAGATGTGTAATTGCAAAAAAGGTTTTTACATAAGTGTAATGTACAAACTCGAAAGGGCATAATTGTAAAAATTCTTTAACGTATCTATATAGTATGCATCACTGTTTCACACCCTTTATTTCTCATCAATGACATGTTTTTTTAAAATAATTTATACTTTAAAAATATATATTAAATATTGATATTTTAAAATAAAGAATAAGATAATGCTTGTACGTCCCGGGCTTAGGTCCTCAGTCCGTTATCGAGGAAAACTGATCCTAACAACTTGTTGGGTACGGACTCAAATGGACATGTTGGCAACCACCCAAAATGCTTAAGCCCAAGTTGTCAAGTAGTAATCCCCACCACTTATAAACCACACCCGCACTTCGTGAGTTTTAGATGCGGCACTATATTTGGGGTATGGGTGTTACAACCTCTCCCACTTTTATTCACTGCGTCCTCGTTGCGACATGGCATATCACTTATTCCCAGGGACAGTGGCAGTTGCACGCTTTAGGTAGTCATTTCCTCCTATCTTTTGTAGGGTGGCTCCACCTTTCGGGTAGCCCTTTCCACTATCAGAGGGAACCCGCTCTGATACCGTTTGTAACGTCCCGGAGTTAGGTCCTCGATCCGTTATCGAGGAAAACTGACCCTAACAACTTGTTGGGTACGGGTCCAAATGGACCTGTTGGCAACCACACAAAATGCATAAGTCCAAGTTGTCAAGTAGTAATCCCCACCACTTATAAACCACACCTGCACTTCTTAAGTTTTAGATGTGGCACTATATTTGGGGGTATGGGTGTTACAACACATATAAGTGGAGGGGATTACTACTTGACAACTTGGGCTTAAGCATTTTGGGTGGTTGTCAACGGGTCCATCTGGATCCGTACCCAACAAGTTGGCAGGGTCATTTTTCCGAGATAATGGACCGGAGACCTAAGTCCGGGACATTACAAATGGTATCAGAGTCAATTTCTCTCTGATAGTGGAAAGGGTTATCTGAGAGGTAGAGCCACCCCTATAAAGAGATAGGAGGAAATGGCTACACGGAGCGTGCAACCGCCACTGTCACTGGGAATAAGTGATGGGTCATGTCGCAACGAGGACGTTGCGAATATAAGTGGGGGAGGTTGTAACACCCATACCCCAAACATAGTCCCACATCTAAAACTCACAAATTATGATAGTGGGTTATAAGTGGTGGAGATTATTACTTGACAATTTAGGTTTAAGCATTTTGGATGATTGTCAATGGGTCCATATGGGTCCGTACCCAACAAGTTATTATGGTCAGTTTTCCTCAATAACAGATCATGAACCTAAGCTCGGAATGTCATAGTGATATAATTTTATTCACTCGTAAATATTTTTATTTTTGAAATTTATACTATCCAAGTTACCCTGTCAAATAAGATTTTCCAAACGACAACTTCTCTAGAAACTCGTGATTTTTGCAAATCATTTAAATACAAAGCTAGGATGTCCAAACACAAAGGCAAAGCGGTGTTTTAATGCATACACGTTCATCTTAAAGTCACAAATGATGTGCTTCCCAAAATCATTGCCAAATTTTTATGGTGACATTATAAAAAAATCTCATGTTCACCTTATTCTCAACACGCACAACTCATTCATGTATTTGCATCAATCCTTTGAAAACTGATAGTGGGCCCCTATAAAAAAGGTTTTATTCTCTTTGGCACCACAAACTTATGCCATCATATGATGGATACCAACTGCCCTCTCATTGTGTTTTGCCACTTTTTGTGCATGTTTCATCTCTAAATGAAGGTACGAAGGGGACCCATGTGGGCATTTATTTCCAAAGAATAGCAACAATGCTCTCCCACAAGAATGTGCAAAAAAAACTAAAATCATGGTAGCATTTTCTAGGTGGATGCTGACCCTACATGTGGGCATTAAAAGGAATGAATATCATGCAAGAGAAGTTAATGTTCTATGCATATTTATCCTTCATTGATTGCATTTCTTGATGGAACCAACTACAAGAACAACATAGCTGGAAAATATGAATTTCATCGAGAGGAGCCAAATATATTAAAAATAGTTTCATATCACAAAGGCCATGGTGGCACTCGCTGTGTCCACCTGGGTCATCTGGACTGAAAGAAATACAAGGTGGACTTCTCTGAAGATCACCTACCATGGAGACTACTAGACGAATCATCGACTTAGTGAATATCGCAACGGGTGCTACTCGTCATAACTGAACGCAGAAGCATTACAATATAACCTCTTTTTTTGTATTATTTCATAGTTCGGTTGCAAGCCACCTTGTAACTAAAGTATTTACCTTTTGATCTTTAAAATACGAATATTATTTACCCAGCAAAAAAACAACTTCATATCGTTGTTATTTTTGTCAAACACTTTGTTAATCGTGAATTAAACCATGATGGATATTGTTCTTATGTGTTCTTCTTCTTATTAAATATATCTCTAGTAAATGCCAAAAAACAATCACCGCGCACGTGAGATACATAGTTTAACTATTAAAAGTGAAAAAATGTTAAAAAAAACTCTCTAAATAAGGTTTCATCTTTAGCTTTATAATTTTCATAAGGATTAAAAAGAAAATTTAAGAAAATAAAAAAAATGCTCCAACAATGCCTTTGTCTTGAATAAGGGTCTCATTCTTCAAATATAACAAAGAGGCGTCTGAATTTAAAATTTCAGGTTTTACGTCATGGAAGCATGTATTTAGGACAAAAATATAGAATCGATCCCTCTTTATTACATTTGCAAAATAATGCACATAACTGTGCTTTTTATGCATAGTTCGGGCCCTTTTTTATATTTTACCCAACAATAGTTATATCATTGTATATAATTAGAATCAATCATTGAATCATTTGCACAATAATCGATGACAACGGAGAGATGAATATTCTCAAATTTACAAGAACGTAAATATATTTAGTAACAACAACAAAGCCTTTTCCTGAATTAAGGGTCGGCTACATAGATTTTTTTTTTACCTCTATTAAGATTTATTTTGGCCATTCTCGTGCTTAAATCCAAATAACTAAGACCCCTTTGGATAGTCTCATTCGAACACTTCTTAGATCTTCCTCGTACTCTCTTAATTGGTTTAACATCTGAGATCTTGTATATTCTAACCAGTGCATCAACTGACCTCCTTTGCAAATGGTCAAACCATTTTGCACAGTTTTCTCTCATATTATCATCTATAGGAGATGCACCAACTTTCCTTCTGATTGCACCATTCCGAATCTGGTCTTTTCGTGTATGACCACACATCCACCTTAACATTTTCATTTCTGCTACTATCATTCTTTGTACAAGTCTATGATTCACATGCCAACATTCTGATTAACAGAGCATAACAAGTCTCATGGTTGCTTTATAATACTTTTCTTTTATATTCAAAGGGATTTTCTTAGCACAAAGAACAATATATGCTCGTCTCCACTTTAGCCAACTTGCATTTATTTTATTAGTAACATCTCCATCAATTTTTCTATCATGTTGTAAAATAGATCCCAAATATTTATTAGAATAATTCTTATGAATGTTATCGTTCCCCATCTTCACCACGGCTTTCACCATTGTTTCCATTAAATGTGCACTCTACCTATTCAGTCTTAACCCCTACATATATAGTAAACATGAAAAACTAAATGTATCTTAATCTCTCTATCTTTCCTTTCGCTTAAAACATATAAACGTATGAAGTTAAAATAAGCTACCTAATTTAACTATGAATGTAATTAAAACATTCCTATTTTATTTTTTAGTGAGTTTTGATCAATTTACTCCTTGCATAATATATCTCGAAAATCTAATAATCTAGATTAAGTTTTTAATGATGATTGTTCGATAATGAGATTTTATAAAATTATTTACTAAATATTATACACTTTTAATATTTGTTTAACATGATTTTTGTAACAATTATGTAATGATTTGATCCGTAAGACTGGTTTTAAAGGAATATTATTAAATTGGAACCGATGAAAATAGAGGGATTGCAAAAGTAAAATTATATGCCTTATTTATTCCAAAGAAGTGTGAAAATATAAATTTTCGGGAAGATTTAAAAAAAAAAGTTTCTATAATATATTTGACCGGCATTTGCAGAATCTCTACACGTTAAATAATACGAAAAAATGCAAGAAAATATTCAAAGAGGATGTAATCATATATGTTGATCAGTTTCCTAAGGTTTGTAATTCAGATGGGAAATAGCAGAAAATAATTTAATTTATTTGTGCTTTAAACATAACACAAGAAATACAAAAGTCATTATTTATAATTTTTAAGAAATGTGGAAACAAAAAGAACTCTCTTGAAATAAATAAAAATGGTAATTATAAAAAAGATATCAACTATTCATTGATTCCTAATTGAAGACCTCATTTTTCAAATATAACAAAGAAGGCCACAGCTTTCAACTTTGGGGTTTAACGTCAATAGGGTGGTTGAAGTTTATGGATGCTTGTATTTGAGACAAAAATATAAATTCAGGTCGCTCTTTGATATATTTGAAAAATGAGTCCCTTAATTTGGAATCAGTATTAGACTCTTTTTTGTAATTTACACTAAATAAAAAAACATCCTCGCTTTCTGAGTGTTTATCTTAACATTTATACTAACTTTTTTTTGCAATTACACTGTTAACCATGTATTCTTATTAAACCTTCATTTTACCCCTCCATTATTATAATATATGGGCAAGAGTGTGATAACAGGAAGGCACTTGTGTGAATTTTGTGAGAATATAGAGGAACAAGTGCAAGTAAAAAAACTAAGGACAAAAATGTTATTGAAAAAAACTTCAAAGATCCCGTCAGTTCACTCTGCGTACAATTTCGAGGGAGGAAATCTAAAAAAATAAAGGGAAACTATTGAGGGAAAATGAAGACACGGAAAGTGAAAAATCATTACCTCGGAATTTATTAGTCAACGGAAAATGATTTCATTTTCTCTTGGCAACGATGTGTGTATTCAGCTCAAAGAATTTATTGGAAAACTTTACTCTTGTTTTAAGTTTATTTTGGGATTTTTATCACTTGTGCTGATATTGCACTGTCAATTATGTCCTTCCATTTTTTGGAATATCATTTGTGCCTCGACTTCTTTCACATTTATCACTTGTGCTCTTCCGTAGTTTGGCCGTCAATGAGTTCAATTTAACCATAGTTCATATGTGATTGAGAGGGGCAAAATCGACCAAACACACCTTCTTCTCCCTCTTCCCCCACCCCCACCCCCAGCCCCTACCCCTACACCCGCTTTGCAGCCCTCCAACTCCTCTTGACCTCTGCCTTCATTGAACAACCCCACATGTAGCACATCTTCAGCAACTGTGTTTGCCTTCAAAAGAACAAACCATTTGTAGTAGTGAGGAGCATCTCTTGAGGTTCGAGGGAAGGACCAGAAGAGGTGGGGGTTGTGTTGGAGGTCGGGTTGGGGGATGTGCTAGAGATCGAGGGAGGGTAGGCGAAGGTGGGGGCGACGCTCGAAGTCGGACGGAGGCAGATGATGTGGGGGAGGGGGTGGAGGATGTGGGAGCAGCGCTAGATGTGTGGGGAGAGGGTGGTGGAGATGTGGGAGGTGCTCTATGTCAGGGGAGGGATGACAGAAATGAGAGGGAGATGCTGGAGGTCGGGAGAGGGGCAGAGGAGGTGGGTGCGACACTGGAGGTCAGGAGGGGGCGGTGGCAGTGGGAGAGGTGCTGGAGGTCGATGGTGGTGTAGGAGGTTGGGGGAGCAGGCAGATGTGGTGGGGGCAGTGCTGGAGGTCGTGTGAGGGGACAGACGAGTTCGAGGGCGGAGGCTGGAGGAGGAACCAGAGGTGCCGGAGGAAGTGGAGGGCGGTGGAGGTAAGGGTGGTGGAGAAAAAAAGAAAGTTTATAGAGGAGGAGGTAGAGGAAGAGGATGAATAAAAAGATACATCGACCCAAGTTAGTCTATTTAATTTTCTGTGTCCCAAAATTCAATGTCCATTTGAGATGCAGATGGACGTTAGCTAACCCGAGGGGTACAAGTGATAAATGGTGAATGAAGTCGGAAGCACAAGTGATATTAAAAAGAAGAAGGGTATACTGATATTGTAATGTCTCAAAGGAGCACAAGTGATAAAAGCTCTTTATTTTATCCAAGTCAAAATTTTATCTAAGTGGGGGGAGCTAAGTTAGCTCTTCCCTAGGGGGCATACATATTTTACCCTTTTAGTTATTTGTTGATACCAGGAATCATATAATAACAGTTACGATGGTAAGGCAATTTAATGCAAATTCTAAGAATAAATGAAAATGCGACGAATAATACTTGTTGTATTAATATTTGTCAGTAAAATAGCAAACCGTACACTAATATTTGTGAATATGAAATACAATAAATAAAATTACTAAATTATACACATATCAACAGATGATGTTTATTGGAATTGTGTGTAAAATGTGTTTCCTCATCTGTCAACGTTTACAATTTGTCATCTTTCTAAGTTGTTTGGCATATTTGATCACAGGTGATTTCACTATTTGCCGTCTTTTGTATTTTGGCATCATGCTCTCATTTGTCAACATTTTATCGCCCAACTCCCACAACTTTTGGCATTTTTTATGGGTAAGACGAGCTTATCTTTACTTGTGGAGCATATGAGAATAGGGTGTCTGCCATTACTAATTGGGTTGAGCATATAAGAGTTCATACAGTATGATTCTTTCTTTTTTTTCTCACTATTTTTTTATTTGTTTATAATAAAATTTGAGGGGATTTACTTAGAATAATAAATGGAATATGTGTTTCAAATTTTGTATAAAACAAATACTTCTAACACTTCCATCTGGAGGGGGTTAATTTCAGCAATTCTGAGACCGTTAAAATTTAACAGTCTTGATGGAGGGAATAGAAGTATCGAATTAAGTTAAGTTTTGAATGACATCATGGTGATATATTATGATCTAAATTCTACAAGGTTTCATTTAAAAATAATAATATGAGAAAAAATAGTGAAAGCATGTAAGTTACATGCTCCAAGGGAGCATGCTACTTTTCCCGTTATTAATTTACCTTTCCTTATAGAACTAATTCAAATGCGGGATAAATCGTTTCAATTTTTTATTTTAACTTTTGGATGAATTATATAAAAAAATCTTGAAGTTTGGGACAAGTATAAGAAAAATCCCATATAATTTATTGATAATTTGATGTCTCAGTTTCGTTATTATAGTTTCTTTGGCACTGTATTTTCCATAAAATTAATAACCTTAACCTTAAGGACATTATCTATGTAATTCAAAGGTTTGATAATATGTACGTGATTAGCTTATGTTGCCCGTGATCAATTGAAATGAACTCAAAATATTGGTGTCAGTTATTTTTCCTCCGCTTTCCTTCACCTTTGAAGCAACAAAAAGTTATTCCCTTTATTTTTCTTAAAATTTCTCTTTATTTTATATTTCCTTAAAAACATTCAAATAAAGATATTTCTATTTTCCTTTTATTTCCATTAAAGCAATATTGCACTTATCTACTTTCCCAACGAACCACTAACCCATTTTTCATTTTTGATCTCTTTCCGTTTTAAAACGTAAATTAAATATTTTAATTCTGACCATCCAAGTAAAAGAATTGGTATTTGACAATCAACTGAACACATTAGAATATTTTCCCATTATTGGAGGTATGACTTAAATTGGTATGGTCAATCTTTGACCGAAAATTTTGGTGGAAGATATAATGTCCATTCATTTTCACGAATCCAAATACATCCTTTTCGGAATTAGGTTTCGGTAGATATGGGTTAGTTTAGAGAATAAATATATTTTATTAATTTTTAAGAAAACGGGCTTAAAATCAAAACCCAAGAATTAATAGAGTGAAATGACGGAGACATTTGTAACACCCTAATCCCAAACATAGTACCACATAGAAAACTCACAAAGTGTGGGTGTGGTTTATAAGTGATGGGGATTACTACTTGACAACTTGGGCTTAAGCATTTTGGGTGGTTGTCAACGGATCCATTTAGGCTCGTACCCAACAAGTTATCAGGGTCAGTTTTCCTCGATAATGGACCGGGGACCTAAGCTCGAGACGTTACAAATGGTATCAGAACCAAATTCTCTCTGATAGTGGAAAGGGCTACCCGAGAGGTGGAGCCACCCCTACAAAGAGGTTGGAGGAAATGGCTACCGGAGCGTGCAGCCGTCACTATCACTGGGAATAAGTGATGTGCCATGTCGCAACGAGGACGTTGCGAATATAAGTAGGGGAGGTTGTAACACCCTAACCCAAACATAGTACCACATGGAAAACTCACAAAGTGTGGGTGTGGTATATAAGTGGTGGGGATTACTACTTGACAACTTGGGCTTAAGCATTTTGGGTGGTTGGCAACGGATCCATTTGGGTCCGAACCCAACAAGTTGTCGGGGCCAGTTTTCCTCGATAACGGACCGGGGACCTAAGCCCGGGACGTTACACATTTAGCCATATTCCCCTCTTTTCCGCAGCTTTTGGTGCCTATAATCCGAGTAAAAACTCAAAATAGAATTCGCTAATTGACAAGAGAACTTTAGGTCTAATTGATAATTAGGTTGGGTTGGGTTGATGTAACCTCGTGTGAATAGCAGATGTTAGATTGGTTAAGAAGGTTGGAGAGGGTTGAAATGATAAATGTTATGTGATATGACATTGATCATGTGTTATATTAACTTTTTTAATGATTATAATATATTTTTATGTTAATTTATTATTTGAACATGGTTAAAAAATATTATAACAACTAATTCCAACCTAGAAATACATGGATAGTGTAGAGGGTGTGCCAAGTTATCCCAGGATAACTTGGTAACCAACGACCCATTAGGGCTCCTCTATACATGAGTCGTCTCTCATGTACGAGACAACAGAAATACCCCTAGGGTTAGGATTACAATATAGGTTCTCAGCACCCCCCTTCCATCTGGAGCATATATATCAATCATGCTAAGCTCCTGCACATTTTTCAAACTATGCACGTGTGAGTGGTTTGGTGGACATATATGCAATCAGTTTTATAGAAGGTACGCTGAGAGTACGGAGTATTCCTTTCTCTACCAGATCTCTCGTGTAGTGACAATCAACTTCTACATGTTTGTGTGTTAGTGGGACATGGGGATGTGGCTGTCTGCATTGTTGCTCGATTGTCGCATCTGAGCTCCATGATATTGCTGGGAGTGATATGAAGAGCTGTGAGTACGGATCGGATTCATGCTAGTTCTGTTGCAACATGAGCCATGGCTCTATATTCACTCTCAGTAATTGAGCGAGAGACCACTGCTTGCTTCTTGCTTTTCAAGTAACAAGATTTCCTACTAGGTAAGTGCATAACCCTGTAATGGATTTTCTAACTATCATGCATCCTCCAGTCTGCATCTGAATAGGCCATGAGGTCAAAGCTGTTACCTTTTGTGAAAAGTAAGCCTCTCCCTAAAGAGGACTTGATGTACCTTAGGACCATCATGCATGCATCGAAGCGAGCTGAAGTTAGAGAGTCCATGAACTGGCCAAGTTTCCTGACGACAAGAGAGATATCTGGCCGAGTGATGGTAAAATATAATAGCTTACTCACTAGGCACCTGTATCAAACGGTATTTTCAATATCACTTGATTCATATATGTGCATGATTAATATGTGTCTCATCACTTTAAAAATTGAAAATAGAGCAATGTTACCAAGTAATTAATTGCATTTAATCATTTATATTACATTACTGACATTCATGCATGTGTAGATAATATCCATATTTCAGCATCATAATTGCACTAATAAGAAGCTAGAAATTGTGTGTATAATATCACAAGTATATTAACACAACTTTCCTTATTTTTTTTATTTCAAACTCTAAATCCAATAATATAAACTTCATTTTGTACATATTACTAATATTAATAAATAAAAAATATCAGAAAAATACTAACATGTACAACTGACAAATAAATCCAGACCCTAGTTTTCAGACAAAAAGCTGCAAACATAAATATCTCTCACATACAATCTCCTATGAACCCTACTCACCTTTGAATTAATGTACATTCAATTATTTACAAAGTAAGATTCAAATTCAAAAGAATCGGAGTTCATATGTAAAACTTGGATTTGAGTACTCACTGTAATTATATATTTTGATTGATTTTATTTTTATCATTTTATGTAAATAATTAACTCTTTTTTATTTGTTTCTTTTCCATATATTTTCTTTATTGAAGTTTTTAATAAGGGTCAAATGGGGCTGCCCCCTGGGGAGAGCTAACTTGGCTCCCCCATACCATTTCACATGTTTTTATTTTTTTGAAAATTTCTTCTGTGAATATTCATCACTATATCCCTTTATTATGCTATTCAAATTTCATGTGAAACAGAGACTCCTACGACCTCCATCTAGACAATCATTTTTAACGGTAACAGAATTGCTAAAAAACGACCCTTCTGGATGGAGGCCGCATGAGTCTCTGTTTCGCACGAAATTTTAATGACATAATATATGGATATATTGATGAAAATCCATGGAAGAAATTTTCAAAAAAAATGGGCAATTGGCGCGGGGGGAGCCAAGTTAGCTCCCCAATGAGGGCAGACCCATTTTATCCTTTTAATAATGTGTGTAAAAATCCAATTCCAAACACTAAGAAAATCAAAGAAAAAGAGTCGTTTTGAGTTGTATATAAAGTATGTAAATAAGTTCCCCCTATTTTATTTTCTTATTTTCGTAATCAGTAAAAATCATAAAAATATATATTAATATGTAAATATTTTTATTATATTTTATTTGATTTTATTTTGAATTTTTAAAAACTATAAAAATATAAAATCTAAAAATTTGTTATTCTATGTACATAGAACACCACCAAAAATACACTTTGTACATATGATTCTTTTGGTTTTGGTTCTTAGCAAAAATTGTAGATCTCATCGAGACGAACGATTTTCATGAAGGTTGATTTTTTATTTGAGTCTTTTCTATTTTATATTATTTTTATTTGATTTTCTCCTTTACTTTTGTGGAGGTGACATGTAGCCGCTTCAGAAGTCGCCACGTGCCCCCCACTCATCCTCATTTAATCACCAATAATATATGTCATTGAATGAGGTACCTATTCGTCCAATGCCCTAGATTATTTCCCTATTTTATTTTATTTTATTTTTATTTTCCTTTTATATATTTCTTCTCACCATGTGTCGCATCTTTGACCGTTCGATTTGGGTCAATCGAACGGCCGATACTTCTCTTCCTTCCTCTGCCCGAGCTGCGCCCTCCGCCCCTCCACTTCTTCCTCCCAACGCAGCCCTCACCCTCTCACTCCTCTTCGACCAAGTCCCCCTCCCCTCTCTCTCCAACTCTCTGCCCCTTTTGTGAGCCCTAACTACACATCAACAAAGCCCGAGCTTCTCCTCCACAGTCGATCATCTGCCAATTATTGTGGAGATCCGACCACTAGCTTTGTACCCTTGGCTGGTGATAGCATCTAGGGGAAGTCTTACAGTTGACGACGGCTGCGAGCTCCAGTGTCGGTGTGATCTAAAGCACAAACCAGAGCTTTGTTGTGGTAGTGCATCAGTACCTGCTTATCTTCGATCTTCATCGCCGATATCTGGAAGCTAAGACCACGATCAAAAGACTCATTCCAGGATCAATTCCATCCAACCTCAGGCGAAAACATCAGGTAGTCTCCCTCTATGTTATTCATGTCTCTCATTCCTTTCTTCTTCTTCCTCTTCTATTTCTTCCTTATTCTTGTTCTCCTACTCTTCTTTTTCTGCCTATCTTCTTCCTGTTCGGCTTAGATTCAAAACCCCATCCAAATCCGACCACCGATCCACCCATTTCTTCTTTGTGCTACTGGAACCCCAAATCAAGATCGATTCCAGGTACCCTCTCCTTCACCCTCATCTTCTTCCTTGTTTGATTTTTTTGTGTTCCATCTCTTCTTCATTCGCATACCATATATCTACCCTAATTCGATCTGCAACTCATCAATATGCCCTCACCACCTTATTCCTCCTCACTTCCTCCTCTATCCCTCCATACCTCCTCCAGATCTGGTGAATCACGTCGCTAGAGGTCCACTCCTACTCCATCACCTTACGATAGAGTTCTGATTCCTTTCAACCCTTTTGCATCACGCTCAGGTTGAGCATCTGCTCAGCCATATCCAAACAGCTTGTAGGTACCATCAGTGAGCAAGGAACCCTCTTCCTTGATGACCGTCGGTCGTGTGTCAGCCAAATACCATCAGAGAAACATGAGCACAAGAGGGATGAGTCCTCAATGTGGAGTAGGAGGAGGACCATCTTCGACCTACATGCACCATTTGATCAAGAACATTGCTCATCTAGGTCGCCCCTTTTTTCATACAATTCACAACCATTAGATCACCTCTAATCCAACGGTTGATCAACATCACCGAGACTCTACCTGAGCCCACAGCCTCGGGTGACCTCGATGCGACCACAACCTACCACATGGAGGTTAGGGCCAAACTAACACCCGATGTAGAGATCGATCATGCCTTCCGCATTTGCGTGAGGGTAGAATTTGCGCCCAAGCCTTCGCACTTATCAGGAATCCCAATGAGATCTAGTCACATGCGTTGCACATGTGACCTTGCCAAAAATGCACGAACACCCTCTAAGTTCCAGAAAAAAACAAATCTACCCATGCTTAACGATAAATTGCACAAACGACCTAGCGACTCTTAATAATTGCTGAGCTACCCCTTCCCATCAGAGTTCATGTGCACAACACGTGCACACACTGATAATTTTGCATAACTACCCCTTATGGGTAGAGGCAATTCCACATTAGTCATGTTAGCATTTTTCTAGCTTGTTTTAGTTTGAAATTGCATTCAAACCCTTGTATTTGAGTCTCTGTTTGAACCCCCAATTCCGTATCATATTTTTTAATTCAAAAATTGCATATTACCATCAATGTGGACATTTATCTATACATTTTCTGAACAACGATTCATTTATTATAATTATTTTAGTGAAAACAAGTATTTTACCCATTCTGCTAAATAAATATTAATAAATTATATACTATTTTAGAAAATTACAATAAAGTTATAATTAAGTTCTTAAATATGCCCAAAAATCATCTCATTTACATGCATATTTTCCTTGAATAAATAAATTAATCGATATAATAATTGGATTTTAATAACTTGTAATCACAGTACTTTTAAGATTTTAAGATTTTTCTTGGATACATATTATCTAGATACATCTAGGTTATATTTTATCTCTAGAAAATATTAAAATTTGTTAATTATTAAAATTAATTTATGAAAATTATACTATCTACATATTTAATTCACAGAAAATTCATTTTATACCAAAAAATACAAAAAATTCATACTAGCTTAATTTTACATGCATTAACATTCTAGGCATGTTTGCGATTTAGTGGACATCATCTGGAAGCAAATTTTCAAAACACCCTTGAGCTTAGCCACATATTGCATTTATATTTTAGTTGCATAAAAAATAAAAAATGCTTCTCTGAAAACCTAGTCTCTAAATTATCTAAAAATCAACCTCGGGAGATAGTTGTCTCCCTGAGTTCGACCTTGAGCTTGCCTAAACAAAATAAATTTGATTGCTTTTGAAGTTAATTAATTAATTTAGACTAGTGATTTTTTTATCAATCCTTGTTTGCTCGACTATAAATTAACGACAATATTAGTAATGGCATATTTTGTGACTCTTCAAATGGCGTCGTTGCTGGGGAAACACTGCTTAGGATTTTTTTACAGAACATAGAAATTAGGTTTTTGTGCCCCTTGAGTAGTATGAACCCCTCGAGTTTCTTGTAATTAATTTCTCCATTTATTTTCCCACATTTTTATTTATTTCTTTATTTTATTTATATCA
>JAZKJV010008831.1:0-179602 GCA_037367405.1 Ottelia alismoides | reverse complement strand
TTTCATTTACACAAGTTTAACAAGAATTATGTACATTTTACAAAGGATTTTTTACATATTTTATGTATACAAGATTATATGGATTTTATACAAAAATTCATAAAAGAATTTTATTCATAAATTTTATAAACTTAAGGATTTTATATAATTATTTTACAATGTATTTTATATACAGTTTTAAGACATCTCTTTTAAAGTCATATTTGTGGTTTCCTTTTAAGTTTTTAAAAATCCAAAATATATACATCCATACTTTTAGAGAGACATATTTACTAAAAATACAATAAAGTACGAGTTATGAATTCTAAAGTACATATAGAATATATATACAACATCTCCTATACTTGTCATGAATTATGTCCTCATAGTGGCCAAAGAAGCAGAAAAGGAAGACATAACTCGGGCTAAGTATAGATTGGTGAAAAGAATTCTATACTACAACGGCTCAAAAGAATAATGAATAAAAGAATAGAAGTCAATCATCCCCTCTATACTTAGGATCAAAGAATCCTAAGGATAGCAGACTCAAAACCGAAGATGATCGAGGTCAAGAGAAGTACACAATAAACGACTCGGCTTGTCCCCCTATACTTAGGGTAAAACATCCCTAAGTATATAGAAGAATATCAATAGTCGAGGAAAAAGCGAGAGAGCCGCAGACAATACAAAAACTAAAAACAATCAAAAGCGATATTACCCCCCCCCCCCATACTTAGGGTAAAGCACGCACTAAGTATAAGCAACAACAAGGGTGATAAAAACAGAACAAATGTGATCAACACAGTGTCTACACCCCATATACTTAGGATAAAGTACATCCTAAGTATAGCAAAAATCCTAAGTGAAACCTAGGGGTGTAAGATAAATAGAAAAAAGAAAGAATAAAGTCAAAAACATGTATGTACAAATGATCGTGAAATTATGGTATGATGATGCAGAATGTGACGAGTGAAGAACACGTCTCATACAAAATGAATGGGGGCAACCTCATGGTCGCCGGTTCATGATCAAGGAAGGGTTTCAAATGTTGACCATTGACTCGAAAGGTGGACTCAGAAGACAACTCAGATATATTGATGCTAACCTTGTCGTACACCTTTCACACAATATATGGGCCTTTCCATTTACTCTGAAGTTTCCCAGGAAATAGCTTCAGTCTTGCATCGAATAGCCAAACTTTCTGATCGGGCTCAAAGTGCTTATGGCTGATGTAAGCATCATGCCAATTATTTCATCCGCTTCTTACAATGCAGGCTACTCGTGAAAGCTTCATCTCGTAATTCCTCCAAGGCTGTCAATTCGGTTTGCCTCTGATCTCCCACATCATCTAGATCAGAAATCACTCTTTCACTGCCCACCAAGAGCTATACTTGATATCCACAGGTAAGTGGCCATGGCTTGCCATAAATGGGTCGAAAGGAAAACGTACCCAATGGTGTCTTGAAGGATGTCCTATAGGTGCAAAGAACTGAGTCCAAAAGCTGAGACCAATCCTTTCGGTAATGGGCGAACAACCTTATGTAAGATCGTCTTGATCTCCTATTCGAAACTTCGGCTAGACCATTCGTCTGATGATGATATAGAGTAGCAACCCGATGGTATATACCGAACTCGTTAGCAAGTGCTCTTACCATGTCGTGCTTAAGTGGATACCCCCATCTGATATCAGAATTCGAGGGACCCCGAACTGCGAAATGATATGCTTTCTCAGAAATTTACAGACCATGTTCGCATTATCAGTTTGGGTAGGAATACACTCTACTCAATGACTCACATAATCTACAGCCATAAGAATATACTCGAATCCCTGACTCTTAGGGAACGGGCCCATAAAGTCGATATCGCGTGCATCAAAGACTTCACGGAAGTAAATCGGCTGCATCAGCATCATACCTCTATGTCCACAAGTGCCCATCCTCTGACAGTCAGAACATCTCTTTACGAATGCATGGGCGTTCGTAATGAGAATCGGCCACCAAAGACCGGATTGAAGCACCTTCTATATTGTTCTCTTCTTTGAATGGTCCTCCAGCTTTGAATTTATGGCAATATGTGAGGACACTATGGTATTCCTTCTGAGGAATACACCGACACCATACGAAATCTGCTCCTTCATGATAAAGGATCGGATCCTCCCAATGGTAAGACTTGACTTTCACGAGGAAAGTCTCAAGTCTCTGCATGGACTAACCTTGTGGGACTTTCTTAGGAAAAATAAAGTTCGCAATGTCGACATAACATGGGAGCGAGGCGACAACAAGAATCGCCTCATCTGGAAAGGTCTTGGTAATTGGTGTATAATACTCAGAAGTCTCAGGTAATTCTAGTAGGGAGAGGTGATCTGCCACCACATTCTTGACTCCAGGCTTGTCCTTAATATCGATCGAACTCCTGGAGTAAAGGATCCATCTGGTCAGCTGCAGCTTGGAATCCTTCTTATCTAATAAATACATAATGGCGGTATGGTCAATGAAAATTGTGACTTTGGATCCTAAGATGTGGGATCTAAACTTAGCTAGGGCAAATAATACGGCTGACATTTCTTTCTCTGTAATAGTATAATTCCGTTGGATGAAATCCAAAGTCTTGCTAGCATAGTGTATGGCATATGGAAGGTCATCCCTCCTCTATCCCAAAACAACCCCAATGGCAAAATCGGAGACATCTGTCATGATCTCGAATGGGAGAGACCAATCGAGTGGCTGAAGGATAGAAGCCTTTACAACCATATTCTTGAGAGTCTCAAAGCCGAAAGACACTTATCATCGACAATAAACTCAGTGTCTTTCATTAGAATATCAGATAACGGTCGAGCAATTTTGCTGAAGTCTCGAATGAAACATCAGTAAAACTGACATGCCCAAGGAAAGACCATAATTACTTCAAATTGGATGGCAGATTGAGCTTATTTATGATATCCACCTTGGTCGGATCCACCTCCATGCTCTTGTTGGAGATGATGTGATCAAGGATCATCCCATGAGTCATCATGAAACAACTTTCTCCCAAGAAAGAATGAGGTTAACCTCAGTGTACCTCTAAAGCATGCGGTCTAGGCTAGAAAAAAAGGAGTCAAAATAATTGTCGTGGACTGAAAAATCATCCATGAAGACCTCTAAAAGTCGCTCACCATGTCCGTAAAAATCGAAAGCATGCACCTCTGCAATGTAGCCGAAGCATTACATAATCCAAAGGGCATACGTTTGAAAGCATACGTTCCGAACTGACATGTGAAAGTCATATGTTCTTATTCTTCATGTGTGATGGCCACCTGATTATATCTCAAGTATCCATTAAGAAGCAATAATGGCTCTTCTCATATAATCTCTCGATGATCTGATCAATGAATGGTAGCGGGATGTGATCCTTCTTGATCGCCTGATTCAAACGTATGTAGTCCACATAGACTCGCCAAGAAGTCAGTACTCGGGCAGCAATCTCCTCTCTGCCCTCATTTATCATTGTAGTGATATCCATCTTCTTGCGTACCAAATGCAATGGACTAATCTATTTAGAGTCGGAGATGGGATAAATAAAATCGGCGCTCCACTACTTGGATATTTCCTTCATAACCACCTCTCGAAGATTCAGGTTCAACCAGCGCCGAAACTCACGAGATTGTTTGGTGCCATCCTCTAAAAAGATGTGATGGGAGCACATAATCGGACTAATCCCATGGAGATCCGCTACTGAGCAACCGATTGCCTTGCGATTCTTTTCAAGGATTCTTGATCTTCAGTCAGATCGGACGCGGTGATGACCAGAAATATTTTGGGCTCTCCAGTAAGAAATCGGTATTTCATGCTCTGAAGTAACTAGCTCTGGGAGAGAAGGAACAGGGAGAGTTGGTCTAGCTAGGGCCTGGGTATAGGCAACTAGGTCTATATGCGTAAGCTCATCCTGCTTTTGACTCTAAATGTTCTGGAGACTACTCATATGAGCTGAATCTTCTGAACTGGCTCGGTCTCCAGGCTGGTTGTATGCTCTGTAGATGAGGTCTGAAGTGAAAGGAACTCGGCAAAACACTACCAATTAGCATCTTATGAATCTGAATGATCTATAAGTGACTGAAGATATGATCATTCACTTCTGACTTGGAAGATTGAAAATATCATTAAAAACAGAAAAATTACCAGAATCGTCTCCATCAACCTCATCACTAATCAGCTCTAAGACTGTGTTGTCCAATCTCCCATCATCTTGTACCTGAATCTCAAACTCTACTGAAGGTGTGATGAAAGATTTTGTGCTTGGTTCGGCCCAAACTACTTCATCGTCTGTCTATACAAAATCACAGTGTTGATGACTATCGAGATCGTCATCAGATGCTCGCTCTGACTCTTCTGATTTGGCTTTGAGGTCCTGGATCGTTTCTATATGTATACTCTACCTCTGGACGCGAAAGTACACCTTCCCAGTACCATAATCAGAAACGACCTTAGTTATCACCAGAAAAGGTCGTCCTAATAAGATCAGGGTATCAATCACATCTTCAAGGACCGCCGTGTCCAACACGATGAAGTCCACGGGGAATTTCAAACCATGAATGGTGACGATAACATCCTGAATTAATCCTTTCGGCTTCTTGAAAGATCTGTCGGCATACTGCAAGACCGTCCTAAGAGGAAGAAGAAGAAGATATTTTTGTAAAATGGGGACTTGCTCCATGTAAATGATCAATAGAAGATTCATGAGATCTCGCTGACTCAACTATATGCCCTTTATTTCTCTTTTTGTTTTTTCTCTTTTGTACATTTTTTTTGTATTTTGATATCATCATCACTATACAAAAAAGAAAGGTAAAGCAGCCACATCGGCATCAAACTCCGGCTGCTTTTCTTCCATCTTGGTGGCATCAGCACCACCATCAACTTCCTCAAAGGGATAGGCAGCATCAGCACCACCATCATTAGACTCAACAGGCTCGCTTGTATCATCAGGTATATCTTCTTCATGCCTAGTTAAGTCTCCGCCTGCGGGTATCCTACCTCTCCTAAGAGAAATGAAATCAGCATCATCTCAATAAAATGAGTCATCTGGAAATACCTGTGATTGGAGGTTGGGTTCTGTCAAATGCACCTACTTTGATTTTCTCTTCAAATTGTTCGGGTTCGGCTCAATATGAGAAGGAACAACGGATCTCCCTTTGACGAGATCAGTGACATGGTTCTTGAAATCATCCATTTCTCACTGAAATGTGACATGCTGGTCATCTATTAAACTAGCAAGATACTCAATAGGTGGGTTATCATGGAAGGGACCATGAGACCCAGATGAGTCACCTCGATGGTACTAAGGCTACTGCAAAGATGACTGTTGTTGATGTGGAGGGTAAGACTAAGGATGCTGAGCATGATATACATTCTGTCTCTATTGAGTGGGCTGGTATTGATGAGGACCAGACTGCTGCTGTTGTTCTCTGTTCTGTCCCATCTGTGTCTGTGATGGTTGCCATGAAGAGGCACCTCCTGAAGACACAATGGAAACCAGGATGATCGTGACAGATCACTGGTTGATGCAATGGTTGTACCATATCCCATTGACCTCAATCGATGATTCGGGTATCTCAAAATAAGCTGGGGGCATAGAAGCAAGAGGTTGATCACTCTGATACACCACCATCTGGGTGTCAGATGATGATGTCTGTTAGTTCTGCGGGTAAGCTTAAGACTGATGCATCAGCTTAGAATGCACATGGTAAATGTGCTGAACTAGTGGCCATGGAAGAATACCTCTATCTCTGCTCACTGAGTTAGCATGTGATCTTGAAGACTTTGTGGAATCAGCCTGTATCTCTTGAAGACACGTGATCTGAGTCTTTAGATCACTAAGATATCTCTCAAGCTCATAAATCTTATCGAGCTTGTCCAAATTCAGGCACTTCTTTTCTATTATCTCCATTTGGTCCAACTTTTGACAGATGATCCCTGGCAACAGCTGAGATCCTAGGAGTGAGGGGGCTAGTGGACAGAATGGAGCAGAGAAACCTCCACTTGATCTGAACCATGCAATGATGGACTCGCAATGAAGCTCGATGGAAACTCAGTAATTCATCCTTCGTGTCTATAGAACTCGCTCCAAGTAAATCCTCTCAGGTGCTCCTGTGATGGAGCTCGATCGGCTTCAGTCGGTGCTAATTGGTCAGGAGTTGATGTTTTTCATGCATCGGTGCTTTGATTACAGAGCTTGCTCCTAGAGATTTGTTCTCAAATACTGTTGGTTTTGTCATCCTGCAAGGAAACAGAATTGCTCAAGGACAAAGCCTCGACCTCACAATAAACAAACAGTGGGTAAGCATGTGTAGGAAGTTTGAGCAGAAGCGATGGAATGGAACCTCGATGTCCAGATCTGTGATGGTCTGAGATGATAAAGCTATGGAAAGATGGTGGAGAAATGGATCAAGTCGGGATGGTGATGGAATAGATTGTCGGATGCGAAGTTTTGTATAAAATCGATGAAATCGAGATTGAATCGAGAGATCAAGGAGAGAAGAGAATGGAGGAGGAGGAGATATGATCGGAATGGATTGAGGAGAGAATGGAGAAGGAAGAGGAGACGAGAAAAGGAATCTAACATGGATCTACTTGATGTATGGCATTGTGGATGAAGCTCAACAGAGTGGATGACTTGCCTATGGGTGGAGCGCGGTCGTGGCCTCCACACGAGGACGGAGCTTGTAGAGGCTGAACGCGGTAGCGGAGGTGAACCTCGTTGCGGTGGCGATCTCGCCAACCCTCGATCCTCCCTCTCACTCAATGAAGATAAAGCTCTGTCACTCGCCTCGACCGGAGCTCATGGAGGATATGGAAAAGCTAATGGCGGATGAACGGTCGGAGGTGGAGGGGAGTCCATATATAGGGATGGAAAATGTGGGGCACACAAAAGAGGATAGGGTCATCGGAGGAAAGATCCAGTGATCGGAGTTGTTGGATTACCGGCCAACGGCCGGACTGTTAGCGCGGTTGGAGGAGTTAGCTTCGCCGGAGAAGAAGGGAGCGGCGGAAGGGCGATAGGCACGAGGAAAGAGAAGGAAGCATGGGGGCGTGCGACGCACACGCAGGAAAGAGAAAGAAATACAATGATATAAAGTAATTAATTTAAGTAAATGATTAAAAAGTAATTAAGTTAAATTAATAGTTTAATTAAGAAATAATGGATTATATAGTTAAATAAGTAATTAAGTAATTAAATAATTAAATATATAACCAATTAAATAACTTAATAAGTAATAAATAAATAATAAATAAATTTTATATAATTATTTTATTTATAAAATATTAATAAAGTGTATAAATATAACATATCATATATTAACTAATATACATTAAGGTACATTATACATTATATACCAATATGGTCCCAAAACCCACTTTTCACATATTAACTCCGATTTTAGCGAAATAAGTGTCATTTGGTAGATAGTTATATAAAATGAACTTTAAAAGTGAGTACGTCCAATGCGGAGTCCATATGATCGTGTTATGAGGTCCGAAAAATTTAGGTCACAGCTTTGTGGCTTCGGAATTTATTGGCATTTTCACTTAAGTAATATTTTTATATTTTTCTATTGATTTTTAGAAATATTTTAGAAAATAAATTAGGTTAAATGGAATTAAGGATAATGAATTTAAAATTCTAGAAGTTTCAACATATAATACATATAAACAAAGGGGCCCAAGCACCAAAACTCACCTTTTTATTCTAATATTGTTTTGATATTTTAAATAAATAGTATTAGTTATAAAACAAAGTTTAAAAGTGAGTTTGGTCAATTTGGAGTTTTCTATAAATAGTTATGAACCTCGGAAATCGGCTTTTAAGGTTCATTGTAATTAATTTTTTATTTATTAACTAATTTTTGATATTTTATAAATTAGTATAATTTTTTTTGAACAACTTTTGTGATGAAAGTATTTTGATTTGAGATTTTCTTGATGCTAAGTAAAATTGGTGAAATATTTGCAAGATGAAAAATGTATAGATATCTTTTTGTGATCTAGGTTTTCTGATATTTTTATAATTTATGATCCTTATCTCTCCCTACTTATTTATTTTGTCGACCAAGTTAATATTGACCTGATCTCGAGGTTAGGATCAGTCTGTAAATATTTTATATAAATCCTTATTTTCTTTTATTTTTCAGTTTTCTCTTTATTATTTTATTTTGGATAAAATAAGTGTTAAAATATAATATTAATAATTGTGTTAGCCAAAATGAAAGAATAAAGGCGGTGAATCATAGATTCATCACCAAGTTATGGAGGAAACAAATACAACCAAATACACATGGCTCAAGTCCAAACAAATCCTTATTTGGATGCAAACTAGAATGAGAGATCGTTTTTCAAGCAATATTGAGATAATTCTATTAATAAGATAAGTTGCAATTAACACAGTCTCACCCCCAAAGAGCCTTCGGTACATTTCTTTGGTAAAGGAGGACTCTGGTCACATTCGTCAGTACCGGTTCTTTCTCTTTGCAATCCCATTTTGTTGTGGTGTGTAACTGCATGAGATCTCGTGAATAATCCCTTTCCCAAAAAGAAAACATCGTAAGGAAAATTTTAAATATTCTCTAACATTATCAGCCCTCATAGTTTTAAGTCTAGTATCAAACCGAGTCTCAACCATAGATACAAAAGTTTTAACCACATTAGGAACCTCACTTCTACTCTTTAGCAAGTACACAAAAGCGTACCTTGATAAATCATTAATAAATGTTATAAAGTAACTAAAACCGCCCAAATTTTCTATACTTGAAGGTCTCTTAAACATCCGAATGAACAATCTCAAACAAACTAGTACTTGTTTTAGTAGAAATAGGAAAAGTAGCTCTGGTTTGCTTGGATAGTCAACACACTTCACAACTATGAAACTGACCACCAACTTTATTACATAAGGTAGGAAATAGGTGTTAAAGATTAGCAAACCCTGGGAGGCCAAGTCTCTCGTGCCAATGGCAGAGAAACTGAGAGTCATCTGCATACTTCTGACCTTTTTCAGTAGTCCAAGCAGAAATAACATGAGGAGGAAGGCGATAGAAACCATCAGCAACCAAATCAATCCCAATCTGTTTCCCAGTCACCAAGTCCTGCATAATACATGAATGAGTATCAAAAATTAGGTAGCAATTTACGTCTTTAGTAATACGATGAACAGACAACAGATTA
The DNA here is from genome assembly GCA_037367405.1 of Ottelia alismoides. Lineage (NCBI taxonomy): Eukaryota > Viridiplantae > Streptophyta > Magnoliopsida > Alismatales > Hydrocharitaceae > Ottelia > Ottelia alismoides. The sequence goes on along the minus strand of JAZKJV010008831.1, from coordinate 170,432 downwards.
ATAGGGAAACCAGGAACATGAAGTGTGACTTTCAAGAGGAACTTTTCCATAACCGATATGCTTCCTTTTCTAGCCACACTAACAGATGATCCATCTGCGAGATTTACATGTTCCCTTCCAGATGCCAGTTCATAATCGTAAAACATTTTTAGATTCCTATCATGTGGTCAGAAGCGCCACTATCAATAACCCACTCATCGTGAATTAAATTTTTACCTTCATTTTTCTGGGTTTCCATCGTAGTATTAAACGAATCAGCAACATTTTTGGTTTTGTCAGATAAGGAGAGCTTCCTCGCATACTCATGAAGATCTCTGATTTGTTCATTTTGCAGCTTTCGACCATCAGTAGAACTCTGTTTTCTGTATGTCATCAATCATAGTAGTTGGTTTCTTCTCTTTGTTCATCATTTTTTTCTCAAGATGGAGCTCCTAACAGAAATCAATGCCATGGCCCATCTTCTTGCAATGGCCACACTTCTTGTCTCTCCAGTACCCACCTTTAGTGCCCTTACTGAGTAAAGTGGATCTTTCCATTTGCACAACATGTTCACTATTCATAGCAACCCAACGTTGTTCTTCTGATTGAATAGCATGATACACTTCCTCAATATTTGATTTTATTCCGGCAGTAAGAAGTTGGCTCCTTGTTGCTTCAAATTCAGAATTGAGACCCCCTAAGAATATGAAGATCCTCTGCTTCTAGATATCAACCCAGTGTTTTTTTATCAGTTGTGCTCATCCATGTGTCATCGTTATAACAGACCATATCTTCCCACTTTGCCATCAAGGCAGAAATAATATGCAGCGATAGACACCTCACCTTGCTTCATGCTATAGAATTCTCTACTCGGCTGGTACATTCGGATATCATGTTGCTTTTGTCCGTGCATGCTTTCCAAAGTGATCATTGATCACAGACATTTTTTTCGAATCATTAGAAGTTGTATATCAGAAGAGACAAAATTAATAATCTAGTTTCTGCATTGGCTATCTTCCACGTACCATTAATCATACATTTTATCTGTCTGAGTCGGAGCCTTTTTTCTCCCGTACACATAACCACCTCTCCCTCTTAATGTAGAGCAATCTCAATTGCAATGGACCATATTAGATAGTTTGTTTTTGTCAACTTAATGGTTGTAGTCGGTGACAGAACCCAGCCCATTATCTTCTTTGTCCTCCAACGCCATTGCTCAATGAAGAAAAAAAGGATCAACAACAACAAACAACAAGCACCAATAGCACATGGAACTGGAGAGTTAAGAGGAAATCACCAATATCCACGAGTTGTGCACTTTAAAGGAGTCGAAAAAAAAACGTGCCTGATCTGGAGTCAGTGCCAAGCAGGGGCCAGCAAGAAGAACTGCGAGTGAGGGGTTGGAGACCTAGGCCGATGATTTGCAAGAGACAGGATCTGATTCCCGCAAAGGGACCCTTCGGCTTCGATTTCAACGAGAAGGGAACCATGATCCCACAGATTTGTCTTCGATTTGAGGAAGGATCCCACGGGGGCCTGGATTTCCTATTTGCAGTAGCTGTAACATTGGATTTTTTGGAGCTCCTTCGATTTGCAGGGAGCATGTATCTCCTTTGATTTGGAGTCGCAATCGGTATTGTCAAGGGAGGTGTGTGGATTGGATATTAAAGGGGGGTGTCGTGGGTTTAGGTTTTCAAGTGGGGGTTGAAGTGGATTTGGATTTGCAAAATAAAACCCGGGTTGCCATGGATTCTGGATTCGCTGGAAGGGAAAGGGTCCTGGATTTGAATCAGGTTGTCGAGGATCTCTCTCCAAGTTCCCCCGTGAGAAGGAGGGTGTACGAGAAGGTAGTGTGTTGCTCGCCAAAAAAAACTTGGCCCTAATGCCTCAATGAGGCTCTGATACCATATACAAAACAAGGATCAAATATCACAAAGAACTCAAGGATTTACGTGGAAACCCAACAACGAGGGAGAAAATCACGGGGACACACACAACCCTAACCTCTAAAAACTTAGGGATTAGGGTTCATAATCACTTTGTTAATGAAAGAAGGGAGGATGAGTACAATATAAATAGAGATGGGTAAATGGTCTGCCATCAAAGATCTGTTTACCTAATAAAGTACATCACCCTTTAACAGTTTTACCCCTGCAAGTGTTATAATTGGAGAAGGGAGAGATTGAGAAGAGAAGAGAGGAGGAAGATGATTAGTAGAAATGGAATAAGAGAAGGGAGGAGAAAACGAGAAGAACTAATCTGTACGTGTGGAAGTTGCAGTGAATGATCGCATGTGGAGGATCTGGAGCACGAAGCTCCAGGGGGCGTGGCCTGCAACACGATGGCGGCTCGCGGAGGCTCCTCGTGGCAGAGCTGGGCTGCGCTAGCGAAGGGATCATGATGCACCTCACCCGATCTCACTCAATGACGGAGGCGGAAGGACGTTGTCACCATCCTCAAGTCTCTCTCTCTCTCAAAGCTCATGGAAGGGGAAGGCCACAATAATGGCGGATGCACGGATTGTAGGGGGTGGTCAATTTTATAAGAGATGAAGAGTTGGAGCGCGAGGAAGAGGGTGGCGTCACCGAAGAGGGGTGGCGTCACTGGCGAGCAGTTAGGCAAACAACGAACGATCGGCAGTTGAAGCCGCTAGCAGAGGAAGGAGGTTAGGCGACGAGCGAAAGAAGAAGGAAGAAGAATAAGGGGGCGACGGGGAGAAGGAGAGCGAGGAGAGAGAAACTGAAAAAAATAAAATTTAATTAATTAATAAGTAAATAAAAATAAAATAAATAGATTAATTAATTAATGAGTGAATAAATAAATATTTAATTAAATAAATAATAATTAATCAATTAAATAAGTAATTAAATAAATTAATAAATAAATTAATAAAGTAATAATTAAATAAATTTTTATTTATTTTAATAATAAAATATTAAGGAAGTAAAGGGTTAAGAAATAACCTACATTAAATAAAATAGAATTAAGATACATTATACATTTTATACCAATAAGGTCCCAAAATCTACTTTTTACATATTAACTCTGATTTTAGTGAAATTAGTTTCATTTGATAGATAATTCTATAGACGAACTTTAAAAGTAAGTATGCCTAATTCGGAGTACATATGGCTGAGTTATGAGGTCTGGAAGTTTAGAATCATGGCTTCGTGACTTCAAGATTTACATGCATTTTATTTTAAGTTATATTTTTATATTTTCCTACTGATTTTTATAAACATATTAGAAAAATAATTAAGTCAAATGGAGTTTGGAATAATTAATTACAAATTTAAGAAGGTATATATTTATAATACATATATACGAAGGAGTCCAAACATCAAAACTTGCACGTTTTATTCTAATATTTTTAATAAATAGTATTAGTTATAAAACGAAGTTTAAAAGTGAGTTCGGTCAATTTAGAGTTTTCTATAAACAGTTATGAACCTTGGAAGTTGGCATTTACGACCTTTTCTTTCATCATAATTAATTATTTATGTAATAAATAATTTTTCTAATATTTTATAAATTAATATATATTATTATAAACAATTTTTCTGAAGAAAATGTTTTAATTTGAAATGATCTGAATGATAAATAAAATAGGTGAAATATTTACAAGGTGAAAAATGTATTTGTGTACATTTATGATCCTGATTTTCTGACATTTTTGTAAATTAAGATCCTTATTTCCCCTACTTATTTATTTTGTCGGTCACGTCAATATTGACTTGGTCTCGGGGTTAGGATTAGTCTGTATATATTACATATCTACATCCTTTTTTTCTTTTATTTTTATTTTTCTTTTTATTATTTTATTTTGGATAAAATAAGTGTTAAATATATAATATTAATAAATATGGTTAGAATATTAATTAGTAAGAGTTAGTAAATATTTATATATATTTTACCAAGGATTTTAGCCAAAATGAAGGAATAAAGGCGATGAATCATGGATTCATCACTTGGATGCAAAAAAAGATTTCACTAAATTGAAGGTATGAATTATAAAGAAACATTCAACCATGTTGTAAAGGCTATTCACAATTCATCTTCATTTATATCTCTGACACTCAACATTTTTTTTGAATGGTAAATAAGATTATAATGATGAGGTAAAGTGATTACATTAGAAGGTTCCCCCCTCGTAAAACCTTAAAAAAGGGAGGGGAAGTTACAAAAAAGAAAATAGAGAATATGCGCAAATTCAGCTTCCCAGAAGCAAGCAACCATCACAAAGAACCAGCCGTGAATTAGATCAATGCAAAAGGATCTTAAATCTTCCAAAATATGGTTTGCAGTGACTCTAGCATGCGCGCAAGAGGTATTAGTCCAACGGAGGTTACACTCTCCGCAGATCCACCATGAAGCCACAACAAAAGCAGTCATGATCTTTAAAGCAAGGCTTGCATCTCTTGGATAGGTTCCCCTCCTTGTGGGAATTTAGTACATATTTATGATATTGGTAGTCCTGTTTGGAAAAAAATCAATTACTAATTGAAGGAGGAGATCAATTATCTTTTAGGATTAGGAGTCATCTTTTCCTAGTCCTATTGAAAGTAGGAATTCATGTTTCCTTATTTTCTCATCTCCATGGAGTATAAATAGGGGGTACGAGGTGTATACCATGATCATCCCAACATAATCCTAGCACAAGAAAGAAATAATAGAGAGAGAAAGAAGAAGGAAGGTTCATGATTGACGCGGAGTTTGGGGGGAGTAACCTTTTGAGCAGTTCTTCTCTAGCATTCTTTCCTATGGTTTGGCAACTGATTCATCATTTTAGTGATATTTTTCCTCTCTATTATTCTCCATTATTTGGTGAGCACCGTATAGAGGGTCGGCATTCTGTAAACCCCTCATGGGAGATTATTTCGGTTATAGTGCTTAATTTTGGGTTGCAATCAACCTCGTAGTTTTTCCCTCACATTGAGGGTTTTCCACAATAAAATTTCTCCATGCATCTGTGGTTGATTTTCTATGGTTGAAATTTTCTTCCGTAGTTGTTGTTGATATACCGTGCAGGATCTACTTATCAACTTTGATATTTTTTCCGCAATTCAATTTATGCAGGGAATCTGTTCCCAACAAGTGGTATCAGAGCAAGGTTTAATAGTAGATTACAAGATGGAGTTTGGTTCGAGGAGGAGGATTAGTATTAATGAAATTAATTACAATTTGTGGAATAATAAGATGAAGGATCTTGTATATGTGAAGGATATGCACCTTCTGGTGTTCTCCACACAGAAATCCGAAGCCAAAACCGATGAGAAATGGGAATTTGAACATGAGCAAGTCGGTGGCTTCATAAGACAGTTTGTTGATGAGAACGTCTACAACCATATACAAGATGAAAGTCACGCTATAAATTTGTAGTTGAAGTTGGAAAATCTTTACACCTCCAAGACGGGGAAGTAACAAATTGTTTCTTCTCAAGAGATTGGTGAACTTGAGGTTCAAGGAGAGTAGCTCTGTGCTAAATTTTCTTAATAAATTTCAAGGAACTACAAGTCAGATGATGAGCATGGGAATAAAATTTGAAGATGAGATGTTGGGACTATTATTGCTTGTTACTCTACCAAATTCGTGGGGGACTTTTAGGGTCTCACTTGCTAACACTTTAGTTAACGGATTGTTTTTTTGGAGGCTGTCAAGTCTAACATCCTCAATGAAGAGATGCAGAGAAAAACCCAAGGAAGCTATTCACAATCAGATGTTCTTGTCACAGAGAATAGGGGGAGGAGCAGGATCAAGACTCATATGGGCAGAGATAATAGCAGAAGCAAATCCAGATCCAGATATCAGAATATGGAGTGTCACTATTGTAAGAAGAAAGGACACGTCAAGAAATATTGCTTCCAATTCAAGAGAGATAATAAGAATGGTGGCGACAAGAAAGAGAAAAAAATGAACAAGTTGCTGCAGCTGCACAATATGAGCTCCTCATTGTCTGTAATGAGAAGATGGTGAATGCCGTATAGGATGGTACTTCTTAGCTTGTTGACAGTGGTTCTGCTTTACATGTTACATCTTAGAAAGAGTTTTTCTCCTCAATAACGGCTGGTGATTTTGGGACATTGATGATGTGGAATGGTTCTTTAAACCTATGTTGTTGGCATTGGCAATATTGCATTGAAGAATACCAATGGAGTGGTGTTGACGCTTAAAGATGTGAGGCATGCACCAGACATGCACTTAAATCTCATTTCTGCATGCATGCTTGATAATGATGGATACCTCAACAGTTTTGGTTGCGAACAGTGGAAGCTTGCCTGGGGATCCTTGGTTGTTACTCGTAGCAAGAAGTATGGCAACAATCTTTACATCATGAATGCATCCATTTCCCATGATATTGCACATGTGACTGGAGATGCAAAATCCATTGAGTTGTAGCATCAACGATAGAGACACATAAGCAAGAATGGGATGCAATGCTTGATGAGGAAGAATATGCTGGCAGATGTCAAGAAAGAGAAGTTGGAGAGATGCACACACTGATTGGCTAGGAAGCAGACAAGAGTGTCCTTCAAGAGCCATCCACCTTCTAGGAAGATGCAACCATTGGAGCTTGTTCATACAGATGTTTGTGGTCCTTTGAAAGTAAGTTCTCTTGATTGTGCACTTTATTTTGTTACATTCATTGATGATTTCTCTAGGAAAGTTTGGATCTACGCCTTAAAGAGGAAGGACCAAGTCCTTGGTGTTTTCAAAGACTTCCATTCGCTAGTGGAGTGACAATCTGGGAAGAAACTTAAGTGTATTCATAGTGACAATGATGGTGAGTATATTGGACAATTTGAGGATTATTGCAAATCTCATGGTATCAGGCACCAGAAGACTCCACCCAATATGTCACAATTGAATGGCATAGCAGAGAGAATGAACAGGACATTGATGGAGAGAGTTAGATGTCTCCTTTCTGAAGCTAAGTTTCCTAACTCTTTTTGGTGTGAAGCACTTTATAGTTTATACTAGTATTCATGTTATTAATCTATTGCCACATGTACCTTTGGATGGTGATGTTCCTGACAGGGTTTGGCATAGAAATAATGTCGCCTACACCCATTTGCGGGTCTTTGGATGTTGTGCTTTGGTCCATATCCCTAAGGATGAAAGGGCCAAGTTCAACGTAAAAATGAAGCAGTGCATTTTCTTGGGATATATCTTATTTGAGTTTGATTACAAGTTGTATGATCCAGTTGATAAGAAGTCGGTGATGAGCAGGGATGTGATCTTGTCTAAAGATCAAACCAGATGATGTAGAGCCAGTCCCTTTGCAGAGGGCTCCACATGTGGTGTCATATGATGTATATGAGCAGGTGTCAGATACAGGACATGAGGAGGATGTACTACAGATCTCCACTCCTGATGATGACACATATGAAGGTGGTGATGACGGCGGGCAGGATGATGAGAGCTCTTCCTCCTCTGAGGCCTCCCACCACAGAGACCCATGAGGGAGAGGTGACCCTCCGCCAGATATTCTGCACATGAGTACATTTTGTTGACAGACAGTGGCAAGCTTGAATGCTATGAAGAAGCCTTGCACGATGCAAATAAGGAGAAATGGGTAGAAGCTATGAAAGAGGAAATGGAGTCTCTTCATGACAATAATACCTTTGAGCTTGTCAAGTTGCCCAAAGGCAAGTGGGCATTGAGAAATAAGTGGGTTTATAGAGTGAAACATGATTAGTACTCTACAAACCCAAGGTACAAAGCTAGATTGGTTGTGAAAGATTTTAACCAAAGGAAGGGAGTTGACTTTGAAGAGATATTTTCTCTTGTGGCGAAGATGTCTTCTATCAGGGTGGTTCTCAACTTGGCAGCTAGTCTTCAATTGGAGGTTGAACAGATGGATGTGAAGATCGCTTTCCTCCATGACGACCTTTAGGAGGAAATCTACATGTTGCAACCTGAGAGATTTACAGTCAAATGCAAGGAAGACTATGTTTGCAGACTGAAGAAGAGTCTATATGACTTGAAGCAAGCGCCCAGGCAGTGGTACAAGAAGTTTGACTTGTTCATGAGGGAGCATGATTACTCCAAGACCACTTCAGACCATTGTGAGTTCATGAATAAATTCTCAGATGATGATTTTATCATTTTGTTGCTTTATGTTAATGACATGTTGATTGTAAGCAGCAATGGAGAGAGAATTTCTAGTTTGATAAAGGAGCTGAGCAAGTCCTTTGCTATGAAGGACTTGAGGCATGCAAATCAGATACTAAGCATTAAGATCACTCGAGATAGGGGAGCAAACAAACTTCAGCTTTCACAAGAGAAGTACATTGAGAAGGTACTTCAAATATTTCATATAGAGAAGGAAAAGCCAGCTAGCAACCCTCTTGGAGCGCATTTCAAGTTAAGTTTCAAAGATAGCCCACAGAATAATGCATAAAAGAAAGATATGGAAAGAGTTCCCTATGCATCGACCAGAGGTAGTCTCGTGTGGTACATGGTTTGTACGAGGTCAGATATTGCTCAAGCAGTTGGAGTTGTTAGTAGGTTCATCTCAAATCCAGGAAAACAACATTGGGAAGCAGTTAAATGGATCTTTAGATATCTTCGAGGTACTAGCAGTTACTCTCTTTGCTTTGGAGTAGAGAAGCCTATTCTTCTTGGATACACAGATTTAGACGTGACAAGTGACATTGATGGTAGAAGATTTATATCATGTTATATGATGTCCTTTGTAGGTGGTGCAGTTTCTTGACAGTCATGTCTACAGAAGTGTGGTGCTTTATCCACTACAGAGGCTGAGTTTATTGCAGCTACAGAGGCGTGCAAGGAGTTGTTGTGGATGAAGAAGTTCCTACAGGAACTTGATTTTCATCATGATAAGTCGTGCTTAATTATGACAGTCAGAGTGTTATTCATCTTGGTAAGAATTCTGCATTCCATGCAAGATCGAAGCACATTGATGTCAGACATCATTGAATATGTGATGTGTTAGAATCGAAGCAGCTTGTACTTGATAAGATCCACACATATGATAATAGTGCTGATATGATGACAAAGACTTTGTCGCTTGGAAAGTTTGAGAGATGCTGCTTCCTCGCAGGTTTGGAGCAGTTCCCACATCGTTGGTGAGGGGGAGATTTATTGAATGGATTCCCCCTCCTTGTGCGAACCTAGTCCATATATATATAAGATATTGGTAGTTCTATTTGAAAAAGGAAAAACTAATTACTAATTGGAGGAGGAAATCAATTACCTTTTAAGATTAGAAGTCATCTTTTCCTGATCCTATTGGAAGTAGGAATTCATGTTTCATTATTTTCTCATCTGTATGGAATATAAATAGGGACTATGGGGTGCATACCAGGATCATCCCAACACAAGCTCTCCTAGCACAAGAAAGAAATAAGAGAGAGGAAGAAGAAAGAAGGTTCGTGATTGACGCGAAGTTTGGAGGGAGTAACATTTGGAGCAGTTCTTCTCCATCATTCTTCCTACAGTTTGGCGACTGATTCATTATTTTGGTGATATTTCTACTCTCTATTATTCTCCATTATCTGATGATTTGTAGCAACGTATATAGGTCCGACATTCTGTAAGCCCCTCACGGGAGATCCCCGTGATTTTTTCCCCGCACATTGAGGGATTTCCACGTTAAAATTTCTCCATGCATTTGTGGTTGATTTTCTATGGTTGAAATTTTCTTCCGTAATTGTTATGATATATCATGCAGGATCCACTTATCAACTTTGATAATTTCCCCACGATTTGATCTATATAGGGAATCTATTCCCAACAATATCCAGCATGTGGATCATTTTGCCCAATCAAGAGCATCCTTTGTTGAAACCTCAGAACCAAAGAGGGCAAATTTAAGGCATCACGCATTTCGTCCCAAACATCCCTCGAGTAGGACATTCGCAGAACAAATGGTCCCTAGATTCGAGAGAGTGGCCACAGAGCAAGCAACTACAGTCCGAGCATATTCCAAATTTTAGAAGCCATTCTCTAGTGGGAATTTTATTTCTAACAACTCTAAAAAAATAACACTTATGCTTGGGAGCTGCTGAAGAGCACCATACCTCCCACCACCAGTCAATCACGAGGCCTCTTGTCCTGGAAAGAGCAAAGCACGAGCGAAATGAGAAATCCGTAGGTGAGAATGTCCACCGATAAGGGGAACTAAGATGGCCCAAGGTCGAGGCAATGACTGATCTATTCCTCAATAATGTCTTCCAAAGAGTAAACACATTATGCGCGACAGAAACATCCCAAAATGATTCACCCCTGAGATATTTTAAAGTAAGGGAAGCAACCCAAATAGAGTTTTCTGTCGTGAGGAATCTCCAAATCCAAACCACTTTGGATGCATTAATCGAGTCCCCAAGCGACCTGATTCCAAGGCATTCATCTTTCGGAAGACAAACATCTTTCCAAGCCAATTCATGCATTTCGTAGTCCCATAAAAAATCTGCACAAAGACGCTCAGCAATTGTTGGTTCATCAATCAATTGGATATTCACAATGCCTTTCTTCAAGGGTTCATCGAGGAATGGACTTATGGCCCAACCGTTAATATTAATATCGTGACCATCTATATCATGCATGCAAACACAACAAGTCCTTAATTATATGGCCTAAACAAGAACCCAGAGTATAGTTTTGTCGTCTCATTGATTGTCTGTTGCCACTTGGTTTTGTAGGATCAAACTGATGCCTTTATGTCCATTCATTGCAATGCATCACATGTTATGTTTTTCCTAATATAGTGGATGGTATTGTCTTCATCAGCTCTTCCAAGTTACCAATGTTATATATACATATATATATATAGAGAGAGAGAGAGAGGACTGATCATTTGAGATGTGATTTTGTGAGATGATGAGATGGGAAATTCTGGACCACTAATTTCAACCAGGAGAGAGAAGACAGAATCTAGTGGTCCAGAATTTCTCATCTCACCATCTCACAAAAATCTCACAGGATCAACCCTCTAGTGTGTGTGTGCGCGCGCGTGAGTGCGTGTGTGCTTATGTGATATTTTAACTTGAAAAGTAGTTTCCTATCAGACAATTAGCTTCATACTTTTTTAGGCTTGAGACAATAAAACTCTTGATAGGTTTGTGCATATCTCAACAAGATTGCTTAGATTAATTACTGATTGAAAATAACACTGATGTTCTGAAGCTTATTAAATGTTCAACAACCACATCTCAAGTCCAACCATTCAATGTACAGTCCATCCCTCCGCTAGAAGTCCCAACACCATTTTGAAGAATATTTGGGAGGATTACGACATGCTGCTATGACACACCCTAGTATTGCTTTCTCTGTCAACCACCTCTCTCAGTTTAGAGCGCGGATCGTCTGTTGTAGCCCCACCCCAGTAGAGTTTGTTGCGGCCATGGGGAGCCGCTCGATCATGATCGAGCGGTTCCCACGAATTCCCTTTGATCTGGTCCCACATACAGGGGGAATTCGTGGGAACCGCTCGATCATGATCGAGCGGTTCCCCCTGGACGCAGCAGACTCTGCTGGGGCGGGCTACAGCAGACAATCCGCACCCCTCAGTTTATGCATAAGCCTGCAATGTACCAGTACGAGGCACTCAAATGCCTTCTCCTTTGCATCAGTGGCACCCTCTCATATGGGGTGTCCTACTCTGCTGCCTCCCCCAATACTACATAATACATACTCTAATGCAGATTGAGCTTCATCTCCAAAAGATAGAAGATCAAATACTGCTTTTATTGTCTTCATGGTAAATTTTCCTATCTCATGGATGTCAAATAAGCAACAAAGTATTGTCCACTCCTCTATTGAAGTTTTGTACAAAGCTATTGGGGCATTCTTGCTTCAACTCTTACCACTTTATTATTTGATAATGTCATAGCAACATACATGATTGTAAATCATGTTTTTCGTGTTCCTACAGAGCATGTCGAAATTAACTATCATTTTATAAGGGAACAAGTTCTCAAGGGACATCTACAAGTGTGAATTTCAGCCCTAAGGATCAACTAGTGGATGCTCTTACCAAACCTCTTCTAGCATGCCCTTTGACTTCATTTCCAAACAAATTGTAGTTGTGTCAACATCCTTCAGATTGAGGGGGAGTATTAGAATAACATGTTCCTATCCATAAGCATCCTTACATTGTAGAAAATATTATCCTTCTCCTCTCTCTCTCTCTCTATTACTTTCCATGTGTCCTATATATATAGGAGAAACTTCAAATGAGATGGAGGCTCGCCATATCTATGATGAGCCAACGTCAATTTAGGTATCCTTCCTATGTATTTTACAATTTCTTATGTCATAGATTTAATACTAAATTATATAATATGTACATCAAGATAAAAAAAATGATAAAGTCTTCTCTCACTACAAGTACATTCAATTACATGGATTCTTGCTCAAATCCATGTTGAAAGAATCGACTATTTTTTACGCTAACTGTCAACTACATAAAGCAACCCCCACATGGGGGGATTTGAATCATGGTCTTTTGGGTGGTAGGCACACTACACTACTACCAAACAACTGGACATCAAGATAGAATTATGAGAATATTATTAAATTAGATGGAACTGTTAGTTTACATATGGATGTTATATTTTACCAAATTAATTTTTATCAATGTGCAGTTTATACTTTTATAAAATTGTTACAGAATTTTTACTAAATTTGCAGTGACTTTTATAATATTAGGAAAGACCAATCTCATTTGAGGGGATCATATATGTGTGTGCATATGCATGTGCGTATATGTACACACACATATGTATGTATGTACGTACATACGTATATAAGTATGTGTATGTGTGTGTGTGTATGTACGCACACACGCACACACACATATTAATTGCCTGGTAAGAGCATGGGCACTAGCTTATGATAAAGTACCATTGTTATTACTGTGGAGGAAGTGTGACATATATGTATGAGTACCTCAGCTTTTGACACTAAGATTATCATTCATTTTATAAATTTGCAACAAATAGCATATTTGTTTCTATACAACTCACAACGAACGGTTGCTTGTTGAAATTTTGTAACGGTGGTTAAATTAACACAGATTTTACAAAAAAAACAACATATAATCCCATTAAATGAATACGTATACATAGAGAATGACAAATATAAAAAAGAAAACAAATTTCGCACAAATAGCATTCGTCGCAGATTTAACATAAAAAATTGGGATACAAGTCCTACCTGTCAACGATGGCCTCTTTCTGAGACTCGCATGTCAATATATGGTGATGAATGCTTTCGTCGAAATCCCATTCTGTGGATTCCATGGGTCGGCTTTTTCATGAAGCTCACCATAAACTATGTGTCCCAATGGTGCACCCTGTTTTTGAGATTAACAATGACGTCCATTAATAAACCTGTCCATGCATGCTTGCTGCTCGTTTGCAAAATTTCTTTTACGTAAGATAAACAAAGCCAAAAACAAAGGAGATACGGACGCACAACTAGTGACAAAGCTAGTCTTTATTCCGTTTTTAATTTAGCCTGCAAACAATAAAAGATTGGATGATGTTTGGCGTTGGGGAATGCCCTGTCGTTAAAGAAGAAAGATAATTACGTCGCAAAAAGTTCTCTACGTCTGGAGCTCCAGAGCTTTGGATGGAGCGAGAATATTCTACACATCCAAACCTTCCAAGCACTAAGCTCCAAGATAGCTCCATATTAAAGTCCCAACAGCCTCTGCTACCGAATAGGCATAGGCTTTTCCATGCAGCTGTTTTCAAAGTTCAACCCATATATTGATTATATTATATGATATGCAAAGATTCACTCGTAGGTCATAACCATTCTTGTTGAAGCCGGATCGGACTAGCTGGTTCAACCGGTGAATCGAGTTTGGATTGATTTGGTTAATTGGTTCAGGTCAAAGTGGTAAAATTTTGGTTCAAGCATCGATTGACTGTTTACAATCTGATTTAATCCGATTCAATCGAAATTGAACCGCTCAACCACAATTTAAATTTGAATTTATATTAAAATAATAATGGCAATGGTGAATATTGAACCCGTGCCCTCTTCTAACTCATTAATGAGTACTAATCAATTACTCCAACTTAACTTTTTAAAAGGATTGGATAGTAAATATAATTAACATATCATTATGCTAAAGTATTTAGTTCGAATATTATTTGTATCTATATTAATATTATTTACCGCCACATATTCAAGATAATATTTTATGTATAAAGTAATATACTTTAATTACTTGTAGAATTTATATATTTTTTAAGTATGATTGAGTGTATATTATGTACATACTCTAATCCATTTCAGCTTAGTTACTCGATTCAACCATTTTTCCTTATCGATTCGGTCTAATCTGATTTTAAAAAATAATAACATTATCATCTGGTTGAACTGATTTGATCCTATGATCTAACTCGATCCAACCCTTTTGTTGGAATTTTTGATTCGGACTCCGGTTCGATTTCAAAAACCTTGGCCGTAACCGAAGTTGCCGCTACTAGTCTTGTGTGAGTGGAAGTTTGAGGGAGGGTTAGGGCCTTCTCTTCTCCGTAACTCTCGAATATTTTCTTAAGTTGAGAAACTTTAACCACTTTGTGATGTACAACAGGCTAAGAGTGATGTTAAATCGTGGTACAGTTGGACCAGATTTTGATGATTTGTGCTTGTTGCTGCAGTGTACTTCAGGCGTGTGATACGCAGTCGTGATGCTTAGGATACAACAGCTTTGAAAGCTTGTGATGAAGTAATGCAGCAGAATTCCATGATGGGTCGACGAAACGATCAACACAAAGATGCGTAGTTGGAAAGGATAACGTGCATGGTTGCGGAGAGACACGTGAGCTTCATTTAATTAACAAGTAAAAGAGAGATCTACAGTAGAGGACGCGCAACTATCAACATTGTGTAGTTGGAAAAGGCTTCAACACAAGTAGGGGTGTTCAATATCTTAGGGTCAAACGGGTACCCGCCCCGACCTTGTGATTTGACCCTAATTTCACGGGTACTCGTGAAAAAACATCCGAGTCGGGTACCCGTAAAATGTTGACCCGAAAGCGGGAGTAACCCGATGGAAAACCCACCGGGTACCCGGTTGGGGTATCCGGCTGTGAGCCTGTGGTGAACCATCGCCCCGCCAGAAACGGGAGTAACACTCATATTTTCCTTCACGCAATCACGAATCACGAATCACGGCTAGGGCTTGCACTCTCCTCGGCGCCTTGCCGCCCAACGAGCCAACACAGCCCCTCCTCTACGCCTCGCCGCCTGCCGCAGCCCCTCCTCCACGCCTCGCCGTAAGGCGCAGCCCCTCCTTCGTGACATGCCGCTCTCTGCTCCTCCATACCACTGCAGATATAGCCATTTCAGACGAGGCCGCATCCCTCCTCCAGACTCCACTCACACAGGTTTTTCTCAGCATCTTTGTCCTTCTATTGTTGTGATGGGCGTGGAATCCTTGACTTATTCAACATTTCCATGCTCTCAAAAAAATCCATTAAGGAAGCAACCTAGTATTCATGGTTATTTTAAAAGAAACTTATTTTTATTTGAGTACAAATGTATGTCATTCGAATTTTTCCATGCAAATATGTAGTTTCCCCTTTTCTCCGGTTGTGTATGCATTAACAGATGTTATTCATTAACGTTGTGTATTCCCCTTTTCTCCAGGAATCCGAGGTATTCGCCTTTTTTTATTTCGCCCATTATGTAGGTTAATTTTAGACGGTGGTTTCAAACGATTCTTCGTTGTGTGTGTGAACAAAGTAGGTTAGTTTTAGACATTGGTTATGTATGGTCCATATGTTGTATTCAGAGAATATATCAGAAAAAGCTCAGAGGTTTCCAAAAACACATCCAAATAGTAAACTATATGACAGAAGGAACTAATTAAAGTTTGAAGGACATAGTAGCTATTGCTTAAACTTCCAGTATTTTCTACAAGTTTCATTTGAGGAACTATTTCTTTTGGATTGACAGAGACACAAGATTGAAAGATTACTTTTAAGAGAACTGCATGTGGAAAATGTCTAACTTTGTCCAACAGCACCAAAGAAGAGATGTATTTGAAAGATTACTTTTTAGTGTTAGTGGATATCGTCCATTTTAGAGTAATGGTGATGTATTTGATTCAAGAAGTGGGTATGGATTTTTTAAAACAATCTTGTTCTAACGTCCAATTGAGAATCTTGTTGACATTTTTAAGTTCATTTATTAACACTTTGCATCTGCAACCAATTGAGATTATTGCATTTTCTATTTTTATCGTAAATCATGTTTGAGTATTGTGAAACACCACGATTTTAAATCATATCTTATATTTTAGATGTCAGACATATTTGAAACAAATGATTCGACATCCGAAGTTCGATCCTTAGCTAGGAGTCACGAGCCTCTAATTCCAACAGATGAGGCTCATTCTGAGAAGCCGTCACGTCCCACCAACTCAGAAAAGAAAACTAGTAGAAGTTCATCTTCGAGAAGATCGTCATGGGTGTGGGAGCATTTTGTTATCAAAGATTGTGGAGATATGAGTGAAAGAAGAGGAATTTGCAAATATTGTGATGAAGAGATCAAATGTCCACCATCTTACGGAACAAATAGTTTAAATAATCATTTATTAAGATGTGAAAAGTTTGATGGTAGTGTGAAACAAAAGAAGCAAAAGACATCGAAGCTTAAGTCGCATTCTCCTACATCTCACAAGTTCAACCAAGAAGAGTGTCGAAGGGCTCTTGTGAGAATGATAATTGTTGATGAGTTGCCATTTAGGAGTGTTGAAAGGGAAGGATTGCGCCATTTTTGCAATATTATTGCACCACAATTTCATGTGCCTTCTCGTTCTACCATTACTAGAGATTGCCTCCGTATTTATTCTGAAGAAAAGAAGAACTTGATGAGTTTTTTTTCGAAGTTGTCTTCAAGAATTTGTCTCACAACCGATACTTGGATTTCATGCCAGAATTTGTCATACATGTGTCTTACTGCACATTTTGTTGATACTAATTGGATTTTGCATAAGAAGATAATTAACTTCTGTCGAATATCTGGTCATTCGGGAGAGGTTATTGGTAAAGCTGTGGAAAATTGCTTGCTTGAATGGGGTATAGAAAAAGTTATGACTGTAACTGTTGATAATGCAAGTTCAAATGATGTTGGAGTACAATACTTGCGAAGGAGGCTAAATAATTGGAACGGAATGATTCTTAATGGTGAATACTTGCATATGAGATGTGTTGTACACATTATGAATCTCATCGTGAAAGAAGATTTGACGAAAGTGGATGATTGTATTTTTAGAATTCGTAGTGCTGTGAAATATGTGAGATCCTCAGATACAAGATCATCAAGGTTCAAGTCTTGCATAGAAAAAGAGAAGATTATATCCAAGAAGCTTGTTTCTTTAGATGTGGAAACTAGATGGAATTCTACGTATTTGATGTTGGAAGCTGCAGTGAAATTTGAGAAGGCATTTGATTTGTTAGAAACAATTGATGCTAAATATGTAGATGAGCTCACATGCTCTAAAAACAGAGGTCTTCCTGGGCATTATGATTGGGAACATGCACGTACTTTATTACCTTTTTTGAAGGTATTTTATGATGCAACTTTGAAACTATCAGGTTCTCAATATGTTACTGGCAACGAGTATATGCAAGTCATGCTTGGTGTTGGGATGATTCTTTCAAGGAGATGTAAAAGTGGTGATTCACACATTCAATTGATGGCTTCAAAAATGAAGACAAAATACGACAAATATATGACAAATATTGACAACATAAATGTCATGTTATTTGTTGCTATTGTCTTTGATCCTCGCTACAAGATGGGCTACGTAAATTGGTTGATTGATAATTCATATAACACAGAAAATGGAAAGGTTTTGAAAGAGAAGGTACAACAAGTCTTATTCTCTATGTTTGAGTTATATACTTCAACCACTCCACTTTCCAATTTACAGTCATCTAGTCAAGTTTATGAAACAAATGAATTTGATGTTGATGCCATTGAAAATGTTGAAGATCTTATGACTGCTTTGTATGATCAACAACATACACATCAAAAAGGATTGGAGAACAAAAGTGAACTTGACAAGTATTTGATTGAAGAATGTGAAGACTGTAATAATAAATCATTTCAAATATTGTCGTAGTGGAAACTGAATTGTTCTAGATTTCGAATTTTATCATCTATGGCGCGAGATCTATTGGCAATGCCAACATCAACGGTCGCATCTGAATCAGCCTTCAGTGTTGGTGGACGTGTACTTGATCCATTCGTAGCTCTTTGACTCCAAAAATGGTGGAGACTCTCATGTGCAGTCAAGATTGGTTACGGAAGTCTAATTTACCACTTACTATTGAGGAGAATACAGAAGATCTTGAATTGCTTGAATCTGGTATAAATCAATATCTTTTTAGGTTACATATATTTCATCTGGTTATTTAGCATAATTATATGAAATATTACTATAATATTCATGTTTTTCCCTTTTCAATAGAATTGTCAAACACGAGTGAGGACCATATTTCCATTTCCATTGACGACTAACATTGGTATGCACTTGCAAATATTTTTCTTTAGTGCTTGCTTATACACTAATATTAACTATTTGCATTGACTCTTGATATGTACAATCACTCAATCTCTAGCCTAATGTTGAGAAGAATTTTTGAGAAAATGTCTTTCCAATCTAAAGATCGAGGAACAGGTTGGGATCAAGCATTTCTCATTATATATTTCAATTTGTTACTTGGTTAAATTTGACAAATTATATCGCAGATTGAATTTACTTGTTGAGGATAGTTTTCACATCATACCAAAGAGAAACAGTCAAGATGGTTTCCACGACATATCAAAGAGCAATTTACATGCTGGAGAAAAAAATAGAAGGCTTGAAGTTGAGAGGCACCCACTTACATATTTGCTGCTAGTTTCAGTCGACTGATCCTTTTAGTTCCCTTTCTTGTCTCATTGAGTGACACCTTATTACATATTTGTTAAGACATTAAAAATGGCATGCTTCACTGTTACTGTTTTGATGTTGAATCTTATATGTATTCTTGAGAGGTCATGATTTTTCTAGTGCCTTCTAAATCTTTGGTTCCATTTAAAACAAGGTCCAGATACCAACATATATTTTTTCCTTTTGAGAGGTCATGGTTTTTCTCATTCTGAATCTTTGGTTACAGAGATTTGATTAAAGGTTGAGATACAATTTATGATTTTTTAATACCTTTTAAAGTTTATGTAGACATTCACAATGATCTGTCTAAAGGTTTATGGTGCTCAAAATGGACGCTGTCTTTAAGGCTTGAGGTTTTCTGTCTTTTAATACTGGCAAACAGACAGTGAGTTATCCAAATAGAATTGATTTATTTTCTTCTCCATCATGATTTCGATGCTCTTGAAACTGTTTCTCTTGCTTGTTACTTTCTTTAACCTTGAATGATGGTTGTTTTTTAATGGACTTTCCCATTGAAACAAGATTTTCAATCTTCATTTAGATCATTCATCTGCTGTTGAGGTTCTAGAATGTTGGCTCTCTGATGTTACAGTCCCTCAGTAGAATTAGGAGCCATAGGTATATGAAGAACTTGCTGCATCAAATAAGCAACTAACAAAGGTTGCTGGACATGAGATTCTAAGAAGGGGAAGCCAACTTCCATTCAATGAAATGATGTGACTTAGCATGTTAGAAGTTTATTGTTGCACCATCACATGATGTGAAGAGACAGTAACTGGTGACTTGTCCTTTTTGCTTAACCATGGGAATGGCATCCAGCAATGGTTGTTGTTGCTGCATATCCTCAGGTGGCTGATGCTGACGATTCTTCAAAAAATTAGTCATCAATGGTTGTTGTATAGTCTGACTAGGCACCTGAAATGGCTTCTTTTGCTACTGAGAACCTTGGATCTGTTGCTTTTGCTTCTATTAATGATGTCCAGATATAATCTGCTCAGAGCATGATCCCTCTGATTATAGCTTCAACATAGAAGCCTTTGAAATGATAGTTCTCCCCACATAACTAATAGCCTGAGATCATATAAATCGAAGTCTCCAGTATAACCCTCTTATTAAAATAATATAAGAGTCATAAACCAAATTTCCCAATTGGTTATTATACTTGTTTCGCGGGTACCCGCGGGTACCCGTTACCCATTCATGTAATCTGGGTACCCGTTAGAAACGGGTACCCGTTAGAATGGATCGGGTCGACCCGTGACCCGATAATTAATGGGTCGGGCGGGTCATGATCAAACGGGTCGGGTACCCGCCCCGTGAACACCTCTAAACACAAGAGACACATTTTCACTTCAGTGACCCATTCCAGAAAATTCTCCTGCTACCAAATTTAGCAGACGGATAAAGGAGATAACGAGGGTGAGAAATGAATGGTGTTTATCCATCATTGACTTTCGGTTGATCAGTGGATGAGGAAGATATGAATGCAGTAGATAGAGAAATACTTTCGGTTGATCGGTGGATGAGGAAGATATGAATGCCGTAGATAGAGAAATATGAATGATGTAATTGTAATGTGACTATTTTATCTAAAAACAACTTATCCAGGATAAAATTCCACTATCCATGGTTCAAAAAATATTATCCTGCAACCAAGCAAGGTGCATACCATTGATACCAAAGAAGGCACGGAAATCATTTTGAGACACAAATATGTAAATATGCATGTGTTAGGATGTTTTTGAAATTCGAGGAGTACCCAACATACCTAGTCGATAATATATATGGAGACGGAGGAAAATGAACTTGTCTAGTCCATCCAAATTTTAAGTTATGAGAAAGAAGAGCTAGCTTTTGTGAATGAGGACGACGAAGATTGTAGGGACATGGGCGGATAGTCTCGACTTGTAGAGTCCGAATATGCTTACCGATATTCTAACATCTTCAAAGAGGATGGTGGGAAATTGGATCAAAGTCGAATGTATGCAAGTACACAAATAAGAATATACACAAGATAATATGATCGACAATACCCCAAATTCACCAACTCAGCACAGTGAAAGTCATAAAGATTTGATCAATTATCTTTTCAATATGCGGTGAATTTTGCAAACGATTATTTTCGATAGGCGCATAATGTGAATCATCTGGCACTTAGTGAACGCTCCTATACTCCTCCAATCACAGAAACCGCTGTCGCGGATGCGAGGGTTATATCAGGCCCTAAGAGAGGTATATCATGGAGTTCACTAAAATATCTTTCTAAGGTCGAATTCAAACACTTACTGGATCCTAAATTTTGAGGGTCAGAATTTGAAGACTTAGGGCGCAAGTCTGTAGATTTGGGCTCAATTTTTAGCACATACGACTTCACTATATGGATGATGCATACATATAATGATGGGCTGCTCTTTTTGCAAACGATGATTTTTTTCCAATTTATTTTATTTTATTTGGTCAAAAGATCTAGTAATCTCTTGGTTTAAATTTGGGTATCATTTGATTTGAGTGGAGTTCGGGAGATTATCTACGTAGAGATTCCAATTTCCTTTAATTATTAAGTAAGATAAAACCGCGGGAGAACCGGAAAAATCATGTAGTAGGAAACACGGTAATGCATACTAAGTTATAAATGCTTATGGTACATTCTCACAATCTCTATTAAGGTGCAAGCAGAATTTATAAATTTCTCATTTCTAATACATGCATGGTAAACCTACAATAGGAATTTCTATTATTCATGATAGACCAATTTAATTTCGTTAAGAAATTTCGATCTAGTGTGTATTTTTAGTGAAGATGTGGTTCTAGTCCTACGAGCTAGTAGCTTTAATAGTTG
Source organism: Ottelia alismoides (assembly GCA_037367405.1). Classification (NCBI taxonomy): domain Eukaryota; kingdom Viridiplantae; phylum Streptophyta; class Magnoliopsida; order Alismatales; family Hydrocharitaceae; genus Ottelia; species Ottelia alismoides. The sequence continues at coordinate 148,689 of JAZKJV010008831.1, read as the reverse complement.
TGATGCAATCCTAGAACTACGACAACAACACAATCGGGTTCCGACCACCTAACTGGGGTCGAAATAGGCGGAGTACTCACACGAGCTGTAAAGATAACTACTACAATTTTTTACAAAAACAATTATGTAAAAAAAACCTAGACATAAGACACGTGTGCGCGCAAACACACACTATATTTCTCTCACGACTCAAAAATAAAAATGTTTCTCGGCTCTCTACGACAGCTCGGTCCACAAATCATTGGCTTTCGCTGCTCCCAAGATGTGTCGGCCCCTGAAGTAACCACTCGACTCCACTGGTCCCTCCTACAAGAAGAAATAAATTTGGTTAGAAAGAGATGACAAAGTATGTACAAAAATAAGAGTAATGAAATGTTGAAAATAAATAAATATAAATAAGATGGAGAAAACGAGGTGATCAAACTACCATGAGTGTAGGAATTCTAATCACTAAATTATCTAAAATGATCCTAAATTGAACACTTCCTCGGCAATGGTATCACTTGCTAAGACACGACTTTTCTGCCTGTTTAATTATATTGATTTGTTGTAGCATGGGTAGAAAGTGACTAATCGAAACCTCACAAAAATAAGAAATCAATTTATATGACAAATTATTTATTTTGCTTGTAGTTGTGAGCTTTTTTACCTTTTAATTATGTCAAATTATTGTATTATCATATTAAAAAAGTGTAATAAAAACAATTAACAAATCTGAAATTAATTTAAGTGGTTAATTATTTATTTTATTTGGACGAGTCTGAAGGTCGAACCTAAGGAGGCAAAAATGTGGATTCATTCATACTTCAGATAAAATAGTAAATGCTTATATATATCGCAAATTTATTTTTTTTTATTTTTTTAAAAATAAAGTGAATTAATGATGCAATATATGCAATGAATATGAGCCGTGGCTTTTGATTTTTTAAGAAATGAAAATGGAGTGGTGTACGAGATTAAAATATAACATGCAAGTAATGATGAAATTATGGCATAATTTTTGTATATTTTTTGAAGTATTATGGAAAAAATAAAAATGCGAAGTTGATAATGCCCTATTATGCAATTAATGGATTTTTAATCAAATCAAATGACTTTATAAAAGGTCGATAAAATCTTGAAAATAGATCAATGAATAATGGACAAAGCAATATTTTTGTTTTCACAAGATTTTGCAATTTGTTCCAATTAAAAATCAAACATGCAATTCACAATTCAGACAACAATGTTCAATGAAATTCGATGATTGAGATGCAACAAGTTTATTTTTTTGAATTCTCGATGAAATGTTTTTTTCCAAATTTTTATGAGGTAAGAAAGATTTAAAATGAATAACATTCTCATAATCAATGGTGCACCCAAAATAAACTATGATCAATGCTTGCAATATGTCAAAAGATAGAGAATTAGAAGTGTTGGATTAAAAAAATATAATTTTCGAATTATAAAATTCAAGATATAAATCAATTAGTATAAGGTTATCCTTGTAAATTAAAGAAATAAATATTTCTCACTTAAGTCCTCATAGGGGCACTTTTGTAATATTTCAAAGCCGGTTGGGTAACTCTGATATTTTCCCATAGTCGGTCTTAGCTGCAAATCCAGGAACTAAAGAGGGCGTGAGCATAAATAACCAAGTCATGTGAGTTCATTCATGTGACATGGGGTTGGGATCTTATGGTCAAGAGTATCTTTCCCCTTCTGAATCTAATGGCGTGAAGACATTCACATGTTGTGTTGCTTCTCCGTTGGATGGTGGGTGCTGATGATCATATCTGGTGGCTGCAATTGAGATCTCATATGACATGATGGTTGTGAATCCTTACAACACGATGCTGATGATCTTTCCTAGTACTTGCGAATGGATGATGACTTGCTCGAGGTCCAATAACATTAGTATTGAAGTTATGTGCATGGCGGAAGATGATGGGTGGTTGGAGCGCCTGACGATAGGTGAAGGGGGGAGCTGTTCGATGGAAGATTGTGATGGATAGAATACAAACTTGGAAATGTTGCGAAGATGATGGCATTACGTCGAGTTGATTTTGGGGAGGAGTTGCAATTTAGAGGAGCTGAAGGGGGTTGGTCGCAGACAGAGTAAACGAAGTAGAAACAAAGAAGGATAATGAGATATGGGTTTCCCATGTGAATCGCTTGGAGGTTAGAGAGGCAACCATAGAAAATATAGGAGAAAAGAAGAAGAGGGGAAGAGGAAGATGGATATATGGAAGAGTGTAAAACATGTGGTTGCAGTGATTTTGACTAGTAGAGGCTTCCTTCGAGTCCTCGCCTTTAGTCATGGCAAGATACGATGAGACTCATCATGTCTCAAATGAAGATGCAACAAAGGAGGGACTTATCCTTTGGATAGTGCATGGAAAATTTCATTGCCCTGGGGATGAAGGGTCGCTATCACCAGCCATAACCCCCTCTGTCTTTCTCATTGCCACTCTTCATCGGATCCTCACCTCCAGTTGCGATGAGGTACGATGAGACTCAACATCTTCAGATGAAGATGCCACAAATTAGGGCCTTCTCCTTTGGATCGAGCCTAGAAAATGTAATTACCTTGAGGACGAAGGGCCGCTATCACCATCCATAACCCCCTGACTCTCTCTGTCTCCCTTTCTCGTTCATGAGGAATGACAGTGACAGATGATCGCAAATGTTAAAGATATGGGGTTTAAATAAGTGAGAGATGAGAGGGGAATGTGGATTAGAAGACTTGGAGATTTCAATAGTGGTTGATATCCATTGCATGGAATTCTAGTGGTTTTTTGTCTGATCAAAGTGTGTTTGCAAAAGTTGGTGGGTATTGGATTTCAGCTAGAGGAGAGTCGTGGTGGCTTACGATGGAGGTCTGGAAGAGATTGAGATTAGATTTTGAGATTTGTTGGGGATGTTGTTGGGTTCGTTTCTAAAGAGGATATAACGATGGAGTTGGTTTGGGGACACATGTTCAATTGGACTTTTGATTCGAAGGTTAGGTTTCATACTTTAAAAGGGATAAGGAAAGGCGGTAGTTGGCTATGATGTTTTATGGGTTAATAAATTTTAGGGATTGGGTTGGTTTGGGGCAAAGGGATGAAGGACAACAAAGAGGGAATAGGAGGGTTGGGGGACATGTTGACCTGGGGGTCAATGGAAGTAGATCGATAATTGGTTGGGAGTTGTGATAGTGTGGTTTTGACCAGGGGAAGGGTGCATTGACCATGTGGCTAAGGTGGTGCTATGAGGCGTAAACATGTGTGAGATGTTGACTTTAGTTGACCAAGACTCAAAATGCAATGAATAATAGATAAAAAAATGGAATATGACCTCAATGAAAAAATGCTCAAAACAAAAAGTGTAAATCTCGAAGAGATCCATAGACTTCATGAAGGATTTGATTGCAAACAAACTCAATATGAAAAGATATGACTTTTTGTTGGTAATTTATAATGCATAAAAATACGAGGTTTTTTTTATCTTTTATATTTTTCTTTGATTTTTATGTGAATAATGTATACATGCAAAAAAATATAAAATGCTAGATGTTGCATGAATTATAAAAAAATTAGGAAAATGAAGTAAATTAGAGAGGCGAGTTATGTACATATGAACAGTTCGGTATACACTAAGTCCGAACTCTTCCTTTTCACGACTTTTTTTATTTTTATGCAGTCAGTTAAAATATGAAATAATCAAAGAACTAAAAAAGAAATAACTGAAAAAGGCTAAACATGTACATAACATTATGATGTGAAGTTAGTCGGTTTTATATAGTGCACAATTAGGTCCCAAATCCTAATCTCCACAAATGAACTCCAGTCCCTTTGAATTTAGTCTTATTTTGTAGAGAATTTAATGTGCTTAATTAAAGGTGAGTAGAGTGTGATCGGACATTATATGAGGGAGATATGCAGCTTTACACCTATTTATTCTTAAAATTAGTATTTGGGTTTTTATGTAAATTTTACAAGCTGGTATTTTTTAAGTATTTTTCATGGAGTGAGGTTAGTAAGATGTACATAACGAAGTTGGTTCCAAGTCAATCGGAATTAAGATGAATTTATTAAAAATGCCACAAATTTGTACAATGTATGCATATGAATGGATGTGTTTTTGCAGCTCAAATATCTCATCAGCTAATGTGAGTTTCTTTGTGATTTTTAAAATGAGTTAATTTTCTCAAATTAATCCACAATATTGCATGAGATGAGTTTATAGCATATTATTTTATGTGTATTTTGTTTTATTTTTCTTAGGAATTAAGGACACAACGTAAGAATAAAAAAGGTGCATGTTCTTTAGTCCATTGTGAGGGAAGCAACGTTGTGTTTGTGTATATTTCTAGTACACAAAGCAAAGGTTTGAGGGCGTTTGAGCCCTCATTTTGAATGGTCGGACCATGAAGAGCTTCTCCATTCTCCTTCATTCATCGAAAACTACAAGCCTCCTCAAGCAATAATTCCCTCCGAACACCAAGGCATGACCAAGATAAATAGACCGAGCCTAAGAACACAACATTTGGATGTTTGTAAAGACCAGGAGAGCTTGGTAGAGAGCAACCCAATCCAATGCAGCTTTGCTAGCATCTCCACCTCACATTGCTAGTTATCTCATATATTTTTATATTATTTAATGCTCGAATGTATTATCTCATCATTGCTAGGAAAATAAGATTTTGAAATGGAAATAAGCTCGCACTCTCAAGTAATGTTGCTAGGTTTTTAGTTGGGTTGCATAGGTAGGAAGCTGCATCATGTAATGAAGTTTACTTAGGAGTTGCAATTGAGATTCAATATCTGAATTCATATGTAGTGCATGCATGATTTTTGAGGTCCAATCATATGCTTTTGGATTTATGATGACCACCTAATGCCTATGTATTTTAGTTAGGATGCTGACTACACATACGCAACTACACGAATCATTTTCGATCCTTGCATTCATTAAAATAACACCATAGACACATTCAAACCAAACATTATTAGAAAAAAGACTGTATATTTTATCATTTGTACTATACACTGAATGCCCTAACTTATCTACAAACTATTTCATACTAATATTTACATACAAAATGCATTATGAGGATACATCCACACACTTTGTCGATTAATATTTATATCCAACATGAAAATACATAAGGACATTACAACACCTCCACAACCTAATATCCATCATCAATCCTGGTCCACTAGAGATGCAATCAAATATAGATATAGCAATACCCGAATTGCAATAATATATAGTTGATGTGTGTCTTAACATCCAAATCCATTTTTTTTTAAAAAGAACATGGTTATCACTTTAATATTTATAAATATCCACATTGTATCTTCCGATTCATTTCAATACATAAAATATAGTTAATGATTATTTACAACCAGATATATCAACATTTTGATACATTCTCCAATCATATTTGAAATAATTGTTACACATCATACATTTATTGTATTTACATTTCAGTTGTAGTCATCTAAAACACATATTTTTAAGTTAGGATATTTACACCCATAATCCTGAGTAATTTCATAATTACCCCAGAAACCCTCGATAAATACGAATTACACACAGGACCCTGAATAATGGCTTTGTTTTATATTCGTAGCCTCCCGTTAGTTTAGTGAATTAACCCAACTACATAAGTAAGTTAATCTAACCAATCTACAATCTAAGGGCTAAGATAAGGGCTAGGATAACAACAAAAATAAAAAAATTCACGTGGAGGTGGATTGCAGATGCGATGGAGCTGGCGACACGGTGGGGGGAGGGGAAGAGCTCGCGAGCTGGGGGGCTGGCGAGGGGAGAGGTGTTGGGCGAGCTCGCGAGCTGGGGGGCCGACGAGGGGAGAGGTGCTGGGCGAGCTCAAGAGCTGGGGCCGTGGATGGAGCTCGCCAGCGAGGGGGAGGGGGGTGCTGGGGGTGCGGATGGAGCTCGCCAACGGTTGTGAGGGGTCTTGCAGGGGCGGCACGGGAGGGGAGGAGGCGTGGGGCGGCGCGGGAGGGTGGGGGGCGGGAGGGGGGGCAGGGATGAAGGGCGGGGGGCAGGCAGGTGCTGGACCCCTGGTCGGGGGGGGGGGGGGGGGCAGGGACGAAGGGCGGGCAGGTGGGGGGGGGGGGGGACGAGGGTGGCGCGGGAGGGGAGGAGGCGTGGGGCGGCGCGGGAGGGTGGGGGGCGGGCAGGTGCTGGCCTTGACGAAGGGCGAGGGGCGGGCAGGTGCTGGACCCCTAGTAGGGGGCAGGGACGAGGCCGGCGCGGGAGGGGCGGCGCAGGGGGGCGGCGGTGTGGAGGACAAGTGTTGGAGCTTGGGGTTGGTGCTGGACCTTGTCGGGGGAGGGGGGGGGGGGGTGTCGGGACGGAGGGCGGCGCGGGAGGGGAGGAGCCGGGGGGCGGCGGGGAGGGGGTGGGGGTGCTATAGGAGGAAGGCGGGCAGGAGCTGGGCGGCGGTGGGGCTCGACATCGGGTGCGGGGCGGGCGGGCAGGGCCTGGGAGAAGGGGAGCGGGGGGGTCCCAGGAGCCAGTCGCTGCACCGGGGGGGAGGGGGTGGGGCTCTTTGGCGGTGGGGCTCGACGTCGGCGCAGACGGATGCAGCTCGCTCCTCGGCGGCGGTGCTTCAAGGCGGGGGTGCAGCTAGCCATCATGGGGCGGAGGGGCAACTTGCCGGAGACGAGTGGGATGGCATGAGCTTTGCAGGAGGGAAGAGAGCATCATTTTTGTTTGATATAGATGTTATGGTTCTCAGGTCTATAGATGTTGTGTTCCGAAGAATTAGATTTGCCATCCAAAAGGGATTGGCGGCGCAACTTGTTGCCCGTCTCCCAACAATTTCGTTGTAATTTGTTTTTTTACATTGTTGTGGAAAATTTTTGATATATAAATGGCATCATGCTATAAATATGATATCTTTTGAAGGCTAAAATGGTCAATATATAACCTTTTCCGTCAGAGTTAACGGAGAATTAAGACGAGCCTTGACACAGGGTTATGTCGTGTAAAAGTTAAGCATTATTCAGGATTCTGGATGTAATTCGTGTTTATCGAGGATTTCTGAAGTAATTACAAAATTACTCAAGATTATAGGTGTAAATATCCCTTTTAAGTTTGCCTAAAAGACATTTTTCTTCACATGCACAAAGTCAAAGCCATTTCCTAAAACCCTATCCCACTCCCAGGCACCATCAAAAGCACCGGGAAAAACGAAGCCCATCATTACGATGTCTCTCCTCCACCTCCAAACCCCTGGTCTCCCCTCATGGCAGAGCCATCACCGCCCTCCGCCCTCCCAAACCCCTCGTACCCTTCACCCCTCCGCGATCCCTCTCCGCCTCCGACGAAGACCTCCTCCACTCCCTCGCCTCCAGCGCCACCCATCTCCCACGGCGTCCGCTCCTATGAGAACGAACTCGCACGCCTCACCCTCGTCGGCGCCGTCCCCGTCGACCACGCCCTAGCCGCCGCGGCCGCTGATGGAGGCGACGCTGCGCGCGAGCACCTCGCTGCCGGGATGCAGACGATGGTCGTCAGACAATGTACCCGGGAAACCAGAATGAGCACAGCGCAATCTCCACCAGACTGGTTGGCATTTTATTCTCGTCATCTAAATTATACTCGTGGAACGCAATTACCGGTTTTTGGTATTGCATCTCTGAAAACTATTGTTTGCTCGTGAATGGATGCTTCATGCGGAAAAAATAATAAATATTATTAGTTTATCCTTGTCAGACCCAACAAAACCCCCCAAAAAAGTTATTGTCACCACCGGACGGCTAATTATATGCATTTAAAGTGCAAGGGTTTGAATATGTTATCCATGACACATTTCTTACACAATCAAGGATACTCCCGAACCAAAAGAAGGTTTTTTTTCTCATGCTAACAAATGGACAAGGCTATCAAAGATTAATTGTGTTTATTATTAATTTTCTAGAATGTGAGTAGACTGGAATTCCTTTTCGTTTGGTTCTAGGGTTGGGCAGGGTTGGGTTGGGTTGAGGTACCCCTGTGAATAGTAAATTGTGAGGAGGATTGGGAGGGTTGGAAGGAGGGGTACCCTGGGTTGGGCCATCCCAACCCTTACAAACCCTGCAACCAAACGAACCGTTAGGGTGTGTTCGGCTACAAGGTTAAACCACCCCCGGGGTGGTTTAACTCCCCTAACCCATGTTTTCTCCCTCCTCGTGGGCCCCACTTTATTCCCTTTTTAAAAAATTAAAAAAATAAATTTTACATCATCAATCCTATCAAAAAATAATATATTATACCATCATCTCATCTAAAAAATATAAACTACTCCACTTCTACTCACTTTTTCAAACTCCAATACAATCACATCACAATAACTACTCACTTTTTCAAACTCCAATACAATCATATCATAATAAACCCACTTCTAACTCACCCCCAGTTTAACCCTCTATCCAAACACCAAAACCCAAAAATGGGTTACCTGCAACCAGTTTAACCCACCTAAACCCACTATCCAAACACCCCCTTAGGGATGTAAGGATTGAATTTATCGGGGACTATTTGGCTGCAAAAGTGTAGTTATTTAATAACAGAGGGTGGAGAGGCATGGATGTTGCACCCCTGGGACGTTGTTGTTCATCATAATGATGGATGCTTTGGTCATTTTTTTAGAGCTTGTACATGGGGTTGTTGCTGGCTTTGGGCTGCCACTTGCTAGCGGCACTTTGGTGTTTGATATGCTGATGATTTATAGGTGTTTCAACATGAGGATTTTGTTTTTATAATGCGGTGATTAGCTGTCCTTTTGTAAGTCCTTTGGGAGGTATCTAGGATCACGGTGAATCATCAAAAGTCATTCTATCATATAGTTTTGAAGGGGAATAAGCCTAGTCGGATTTTTGATCGATTGGTCGGCTGGCTATTTGATGCAGTTAAGATAAAAAAATTGGAAATTCACTTGACAATGCGAAGAAGCCGACTAAATATTGTGTTTAAATGTGGTATGATCAGTGGTAAAATTTTGTTACCACATATAGTTGATGTAGTTAAATGTATTTGAACTTTTAGTGGTAAGGATAAAATAAAGAAAAAATGCTCATCAGTGCAGATTGACTAGAGCGATTAGTGAACTTGGTTAAAGGGAGAAAAATTTTTTTTTTGACACTCCATTAAAGGGAGAAAAATTATACCACGGATACTGCAGGCTACAGCTTACCATCAATAAAAATGACGAAGCCTTCTCCCACATTAAGTAGGGTCAGCTAGATGGATATTTGCTCAAATCTGCGTTTAAAGATCCGACTATTTTTTACGCTGCCGTCGGTTACCTACAACCCCCACAAGGAGACTTGTCACAAGTTTGCAAAGGAATTTTCAGCAACATTAAGTTCCAAAAAACACCCTTTTGGTTCAGAGCTTGGACGTGATAAATAGCGTGCCTTTTTGTCGATGTGGGTACTACGAATTTGAGTGGAGAGCTGATTTGCTTTGCAAGATGTTGTGGTCGATTTATGGCATCTCTTTGCATCCTTCCTCACCGGATAATGCTATTTCCGGGCCTTCCAACTTTGGAAGGTATTTGTTTGGTGCTCCCTCATGCGATTCATCTCACGAGGCCTGTTCTTTGGAAATGACTATGGATTTTGTTTATGGATTGATGATTGGACATGGCAAGGGACGTTGCATGCTCGTTCCTCTGTCTGTTCGCATTGTCAGCTAGCTGAAATAGCCAAGGGTCAAAGTGGAGAGTCGTATGCTCCACACAAGGCGGGAACGAAGTCGTCGAAGTGACACCAAAGCTAGATCAACAATCAATCCACAAATGAAATAAATCAAGCACTCAAAGCAAGTAATGTGGATAGAAATTTATTATAACCCTACAATATAAGTGTACAGTGACAAGTATGGTAGGGGTCGAACACAAGGAGACGGGGCATAGCAAATATTATTTAAAATGAATAAACACAGCAAGTGTATTCAAGTATGCACAAAATCACTCAGTGTGTGTGTGGGTTTCAATGAAATAATTTCTTTTCTTTTTTATTTATAATTTTTTTTAATTTTTAATTTTCTGATTTTAATTTCTTTTTAATTTACTAGTATAAACAAATATATATATATAAGGATATATATATATAAAGGAATAATAAGGACTATATGTATATTATAAATACTATATAGTGTAGTATATGTAATAAATATGCAAAAATTAGAAATTAATCAAAGAGAACAATACTTTTTATTTTTTTAGATTTTAAAATAATTATAAGGTATTTATATTTATTAATAATAATATAAATTGTATATAATGATATATAGGCTATATAGGGTATGCTATATATAAATATAGATAAAAATAGTCAAAATGGCCCAATAAAATCTTTTTATGTTTTTCAAATATTTGTCTGTTTTTATTGATTTTCGGAGAATTTTTGTCATTTTTTTTGTATTTTCAGAAACTGAAAAAGGGCAAAACAGGGACTGTTTAAATAATCAAAATTTATTTGAGATTTAAAAATAGGAAATGATCTCAAAATCTCTCCAAATCAATTTTAATTGATAGAGAATACACTATAAAAAAATAAAACAAAAACTAATATTTTTGGATTTTTCAAAAAAATATTTTGCAAAATTTTTAGGGTTAGCAAGGGTTTGCTAATTTTTGAAGTTTCTTTTACGTTTTTTTGTGATTTTGGTCTAGAGATAGAGAATAGGCTAATAGACAGTATGTATTTTTTTTTATTTTTCAGAAAAAGGTTTTATATTTTTTGTATTTTTCTGGGCAAAATGGCTCCAAATGATTTTTAATAAATGATAAATACAGTGAAAATGGCAAATAAAAATGCTTGCGTGAATAACAGTCTATCATGCACATACACCTATTTTTTAAGAATTTTTAGAGCTCAGGAGCTATTTTAAATAAAAGGAAATGTAAAAATAAAAATAAATCAAGCTGGTAGGGATATTTTTGCAAATAAACTGAACACATGGGCTTACATGCAATTTAATCAGAAATAATGAATTGCAACTTGATTTTTATAGATTAAAACGCAAATACAAAAGGTAGAGGGGCATGCCTGCAAAATGTCACCTTACGTGGGTGTCCACGTGAGGTGACCTAGCACTGGACCCACTTGCAATATTAAAAAGGTTCAGAAGGGTACATGCAAAGTATCCACAAGGTTTTAAACTGTTTCAATATTTACAGAACTCGATACAAAATACAAAAAGCACGGAGGGTTTTGTGCAAATATATCACTAAAGCGCTTGGATCGGGTCGTTGCGTTGCTGTCACGTGTCTGATCTGATGGCCGTCCTTACGCACCCCTTCGAATTGATTCTACGGCCTAGATTAGATCTGGGTTGATGTTCTTGATCGGACGGTGCGGAGAGGGGTTGCAAGAACTTGCCAAGAACAGGTCGCCGACGACTTTAAATTTGATGTATCTTTTTGCTCTGATGGAGGATCGCTCCTTCTACAAGCCCAGCAGTGAACTGAGACTCCTCTGCGTGCAGCGGCAAGCTCCAAGGACGGCGAGGGGGCTCAAGGTGCTCAGACGAAGTCCAAGCACCTGGAGCTGCTGCAAGTGATAGACCCTGCTTCAGATGGGTCCTGGGATTCTCAAACCTGCACCAAAAGACTCCTAGGTAGGAGGCTATCTCCTCGGTAAGGGAGTTGAGCAAAAAGATAGGTGGAATGGGATGAAGGTGAAGGTCCGACGATAGGCGGTGGAGGGACCTTCGGTTCGTCGAATCAATGAAGATTAGGGTTGATCACGACAATGTTCAGAAAGTCGGCCTAGGCGGTCGCATATACGGCTGCATATGCGTAGGCGACCCCCTACCGCATCGAGTATGCTATACTCGGTCAATATGCGGGTCGGGGGGTATACTTGGCCGAGTAATCCGCATATGCGACCGCATATGTAATAGAGGCAACTCTTTGCTTCTCCGCCACTTTCTTGACTTCACTTGGGTTGCTCCTCCACCATCCTTTTCTCCTTTCCCAATATTTGTTGATTGATCTATTTAGCTCTAAATCTCTCTATTTTTTAGATTCAACAACAACGACTCTATTTTTTTAGATTCTCCAATGACAGCTATGGCTTTTACATTATCTCATAATCGCATGAATATAGAATAAATTATATGTGTTTATCTTAGATCTTTTTGAGGATAAAATGAATATAGATGTCAGATTTGCATAGAATTATTACCTGTACAGAACAAATTACATTGTTAAGGGAACATATTGGGATGCATTATGAGAGGCCCAAAGGTTCCCTTATATAGGAGAAGAACCCTTGGGTAAATTACAAAAATATGAAGAGGGAAAAAAATTCCATAAAGAATTATACTAAAAATAGTAATTATCTCAACACTCCCCCTCAAGCTGGAGCGTAGATGTCAATAAGACTCAGCTTGGAACAACATCTCTGATAAGGTCCTCTTGCTAGAGCCTTTGTAAGTATATCTGCTGTCTGGTCTCTAGAACTGGCATGCGTAGTAGTGATAATACCTTTCTGTATCATGTCACGAGTGTAGTGGCAATCTACCTCTATGTGATTCGTCCTTTCATGAAAGACTGGGTTATTTGCAATAAAGAGAGCAGCTTGATTATCACATTGGAGGTGCATGGGAAGAAGTACTTCTATGGTTAGGTCGGTGAGAACGGATTTGACCCACATCATCTCTGTACTAGCCTGTGCCATGGCTCTGTACTCCGATTCAGCACTTGATCTAGCAACCACAGTCTGCTTCTTACTCTTCCATGAAACCAGAGAATTCCCTATGAACACAGCAAATCCAGACGTAGACTTTCTATCCTTTGGACACCCAGCATAGTCTGCATCTGCATATGTTGTCACTGAAAGAGATGTGCCTCTATTGAAAAGAAGTCCAGTACCAGGTGAAGTCTTCAAGTATCTCAGAATTATATGGACTGCATCCATATGTGCTTGTCTGGGCTGCTCCATGAACTGACTCACTTTGCTAACCGCAAATGCTATGTCGGGCATGGTAATAGTTACATATAGTAGCTTGCCAACAAGCTCTCTGTATCTTCTCTTGTCAACCTCCTCAGTATTATCATCATAGAACTTCATGCTTGGGTCAAGCGGAGTAGTGGCAGGTCTACAATCTGCCATGCCAGTTTCTGAAAGAAGATCTATAACATATTTTCTCTGGTCATTACAAGACCCCGTTGATTCCTGGCAAACTCTATTCCGAGGAAGTAACGTAAATGTCCAAGGTCCTTGGTCACAAACTGTTGACCTAGGAAATCCTTGGCATCCTGAATACCCTGCTCGTCATCCCCCGTAATAATAATGTCATCAACATAAGCAAGAATGACTGTAATACCTTTCTGGGTCTCCTGTATGAACAAGGAGTGATCAGCAGTTGATCTCGCAAACCCTTGCCGCTCTATCAAGTCCGAGAGCTTTTGGAACCATGCTCTTGGACTTTGCTTGAGGCCATAGATAGCCTTATGCAACCTGCAAACCTTCTGACACTCCCCCTCAGCAGCAAACCCATGTGGCTGCTGCATGTAGACCTCTTCTTGTAGGTCACCATAGAGAAATGCATTCTTCACATCAAGCTGATAAAGAGGCCAATCTCGTGTCACAGCAACAGCAAGGAAAATGCGCAGAGTAGAATGTCTGGCAACTGGTGAGAAAGTATCGTGATAGTCCACCCCATATGTCTGAGTAAATCCTCGTGCTACAAGTCTCGCCTTATAGCGATCCACACTGCCATCCGTACGGTGTTTCACAGTGAACACCCATTTGCATCCCACGACCGATGCATCAATAGGAGCAGAAACAAGACTCCACGTACCACGTGATTGTAGCGCAACCATCTCCTCCTCCATGGCTAACCTCCACTGACTATCTTTGAGAGCCTCCTGATATGTCCGTGGTATCTGTACGGCTGATAGTGCTAGCGTAAATCTCTTGAAATCCTCTAACTACCTGCTCAAAGAAGTTTGGGTTGCAATAGGGCAGGTAGCACACGCCCGTTTCTGCTTTCGCAGAGCAATCGGTACGTCAAGATTATCTGCTACGTCCTGGGCCTGTATATTTCCCTCTTGAGAGGGTGCCTGCTCCTCCTGTTGTACAATTAACTCAGTAGTGCCATCAGTTGAAATAATATGCTCATTACATACCTGAGGCGTGATGGATGATGGGCAAGGCCTGTGAGCATGGCGAATATAGCGAGGTCTGCGAGGAACAACATGAGGTAAGAACTGAACCAATGAAGGTGGTGGTGGCGGAGGTGATGGTGGTGGTGGCGGAGGAGGTGGCGGCGGTGTAGGAGGAAGAGGTGAAGGTGAAGAACCAACTGTAGGAGGTGGTGGCATGTATATCTCATCATCGGAGTCAGATGGAGTAAGTCTGTCACCTGTAGGAGAAAAATACATGACCGACTCAAAGAACGTAACGTTAGCACTAACAAAATATTTTTGGCTTAGTGGATCAAAGCAGCAATACCCCTTTTGGGTCCGAGAGTAGCCGACAAATACACACTTGATAGCTCTAGGAGAGAGCTTGTCACGCCCTGGAGAGACATCATGAACAAATGCAACAGATCCAAACACACGAGGTGTAAGAGAGAAGAGATCCTTCTCGAGAAACGCAATCGAGTAAGGAATCTTCTCTCCTAACACGGATGGGGGCATACGATTTACCAGATAGCAAGCAGTAAGGACGGCATCACCCTAGTAAGAATGAGGAGCACGGCTCTGTATCAAAAATGTTCTGGTTACATCAAGTAAGTGACGGTGTTTGCGCTCGGCAACACCGTTCTGCTGGGAAGTGTAGACACATGAGGTCTGGTGTACAATGCCATGGGATCTAAGGAACTCGGAAAGATGTAAGGTGCAAAATTCCAAGGCATTGTCAGAACGAATATACTTGACATTGGCAGAAAAAATATTCTTTATTTCACTAATAAAATACTTGATGGTGGATCCAGCCTCAGACTTATTTTTCAGTAAGAACAAAAAGCTTCTTCTCTTTCCCTTTCCTCCGCCCTCATTATAAGGCCTATCCGCTCTCACTTACATTCACACATACTAGCACCCTATAAGCCTTTTTGAAAGTTCTTCCTCAACAGCTAGAAATTGGATATCAAATCAAAGCCTATTATACCTATTCTTGCATCTGACTCTTGTCTACCCACTAGTATTGAAAGCAGGAGCAGATGAAAAATCTTAGTACTATTTCCCCGCTAGTGCGCTCCCAGGTGGGCTAGCGTCTATGAACTACTGAGGGTCTGAGATGCGGGGGGAAGGACTCGCTCACGTGGAGGAGTAACTGCCTTCTCAATATCTTAGTTAATGACGACAACAAGAGTCTCGCCAGGGCCCTCAGTCTTTTCTGGGGACAGGAAGAGAGTGCGAGCGTAGTTGACTGATTGACTTATCAGAGATTGAGGATCAGAGCATGACCAAGGCCTTAAATGTCGGTTTCGGTCACCATTTCGGTATCGACCAAAACAGAATTTCGATGGAATTTTGGTGGAATTTCGACCGAAATTTCGGTCATTTCGGTCATTTTTTGTACTAGCACCCCCATATTTCGGTCATTTCGGTCATTTCGGTCGAATTTCGATTTCGATTGGATATCGATATTCGACAGAAATTCGACTGAATTTCGCTGAAATTTGAGGCCATGAGCATGACTATGGGGCATCATCAAGCAGGATTTGCATTTAGACTCTGCACCCAAGAGAGACTTCCCGCCAGCCTCATTATCAGGATTTCAGCATAAAAGATAGAGCCGCGAGAATGGACAGATGACTGAGATTATTGATAGAGGCTATCTCTGGTGCGGGACGAAGCCTATTAGCCCAGCCTTCGGCATCCCCCTACATTAGTCTCCTTAAAGATGAGGTACTCACAGTTAACCAAGTATGCATTCCCGCTTCCATCCCCGAGTTCCTGACCTTAGTCAGATAGTCAGTCCCAGTGCATGAGAGTGAACCAGCTCTCCCGGTAAATGCCTGGAGGTAGTTATTTTATATAGTCTTTCTAATTGGCTGTGTCAAGAAAGTCTAGAAAAATCATCGACAGCTACAAGATAAAAACGGTGTCCTTGGAGATCAGGAACACGACTAGGACCCCAAATGTCGAAATGAAGGAGCTCAAATAACTGAGAACTGCTCCAACTCTAACGGGATGGAAAAAATGAACGGTGATGCTTCCCAAGTTGGCATGCTTCAGGAGGATCTCGTAGAAATCTGAGAGAAAAATGACATAACTTCTGCAGAGGAAGATGTCCAAACCTAAGATGCCACAAGTAAGGAGAGACATGTCCAGTAGGTATAATAGAAACACTAGCATGAGGAGGTTGGACCAGTCTGTAGAGTCCCCGCTGCTCACGACCACTTCCAATCACCCTGCCCGTGAGTATGTCCTGAAACACAAGAGATGAAGGATCAAAAATGGCACGACAGTGCAGATCCTTAGTGATCTGACTAATAGAAAGTAAATTCATTTGAAACGCGGGAGCATATAAAACATTTTTCAGACGCATGGACGGTGTTAACTGCACCTCCCCTGTCTTGTAACAGGTAAGTGGTCACCATTAGCAATGACAACCCATCTGCCGGGTGGTATAGCCCTGTAGGACTTCAGTTGTGTTCTGTCTCCGCACAAGTAGTGAGAAGCACCAGAGTCCATAATCCATTCTGTCATGTCTGTATTCATACTATAAGTAAAAGCATAGGTGATACCTGGAGGAGCTCGAAGAGGCTCTGGCTGCTGTAGCGGTATCTGTGGTGGTACTAGGAGTCATGATCTCTCGAATGCGAGAGACAATATCATCCAGGCGCGGATCAGCTTGTAGAGCTGAGGTCTCTGAAGACACAATCTGCTCTGCTGCTCGACCAGAAATAAGATATCCATGCTTCTGATAGCATGTATCCTCTGCATGTCCAGGCTTGCGGCAGTAGGTGCAGGGGCCACGATGTCATCCACCGCCTCTTCCTCTGGGTGTACGTCCTCTGGACTGGATCGCCCCACCTCGACCACGAGAAGCGGCCATTGCTGAGGAGTGCGAAGACGTGGATGTTGACGGGATAGTGAGCCGGCTAAGACGGCTATAGGCCTCCTCTATAGGGGGAATGTCTGCTCCAGTAAGAAGATGAGTACGTGCAGCATCATATTCTCTATCAAGTCCAGCCATGAAAACTCCAACCATCGTGGAGTTCCTATACGTCTTTTGTTGCTCAATAGACGTCGTGATGGGCATGCAGCTATGGAGTTTTTCAAACATGCCAAGCAAAGAGTAGTAAATATGCAAGGGGCGACCATTCTGCTTGGTGTTGTAGATATCAAACTGAAGTTGAAGGATTTTTGCTTCATTCTTCGCCTGTGCATAGATGGAAGCCAAAGTGTCCCATATTGCCTTGGCAGTGGGCTGATTTAGTATATCGTTGGCTATCTCTGTAGAAAGGGTCCCACAAAGCCAAACACGTACATATGCATCATCTTGCTTCCAAGAAGCATTTGCTCCGGTCTTGTCCTCTGGTTCTGGATCTGTCAGGATGTGCTCCTTGTTGTTGCAATGCTTGAGGGTGAGGAACTGCATGGACCACAACTCATAGTTGGTCCCATCCATCTTAAGGATGGGAGCCAGACCCTTGAAGGTTCCGGACGAGAAGATGTCCCCTTTGTTGTCTGACATATTGATAGCCAAATAATGAAACTTGACCGGAGAATAGATCAATATAAACAAGTCTTACAGATTCATACGAAGGATTGGTTGAGTGTGCAGACTCATACAACCATCCTTTCTACTTCTTGTTGCTTGCCGACAATCGGACTTAAAGATCCTCTATCCGGTAGTATGCCTGGGAGTCGGGACAGGACTTCAGGGGCCTATGGACAGGGCTTTCAAGGGCCGTTGTTTCTCTGGCGCAGGCGATGTTGCTAGGCGCGTGGGAAGACGCTGCAGTCTGGCGTGAGGCGCAGGGGAGGGGCTTGACACAGGTACACTAGCCCGCACAGAACTAGGACGCGCAACTGCAGGCGCGTCAAGGACAGGGGCCGCACAGGACTGGGGCCGCACGGGAAAGCACGAAAGAGGAGGTATGCGTCTTGAACAGGTTGGGGCTGGGGCTGCCTGGTGGCGGCACGAAAGAGGAGGGGTGCGTCGTGAACAGGCACGTGGGCTGGCGGGGCGGGGGAAGTCTGGTAGCGGCACGGGGGTGGGGTCAAGGGCGATAGGGGGGCGGGGGCTTGGGCGCACGAGGGCGATAGGGGGCGGGGGCCTGGGGCGATAGGGGGCGGTGGCCTAGGGCGATAAGGGGCGGGGGCACAAGGGCGATAGGGGACGGGGGCCAAGAGAGATAGGGTCGGGAGCCAAGGGCGGGGGCCTGGGGCGATAGGGGTCGGGGCGGCGGCGGGGGGGTGGGGGGGGGAGGTGGCCTAGTGGTGAGGGCGGCGGTGGGTAACGGGATGGAACGTGATAGGGTTAGGGAGGGGACACGTGTCGGGTTTGGGAGGGGCTAGGGTTAGGGATGATACAGGAACTCCGGACTAAAGGACCGTTGCTCTGATACCATGTTAAGGGAACATACTGAGATGCATTATAAGAGGCCCAAAGGTTCCCTTATATAGGAGAAGAACCCTTGGGTAAATTACAAAAATATGAAGTGGGAAAAAGAAAATTACATAAAGAATTATACTAAAAATAGTAATTATCTCAACAATATTTAATTTAAATGGTTGATTTTTCTAATATTTGATTTTGAGTAGACAAATACATCATTTACTAAAATACGAAGGTTCGTGGTTGTGTTTACTAACAATGTTACACTTCCAAAAAAGGTTACCTTTCAATTTAGACAAGGATATCCACCATTTTTTCATCTTCAATTAATTTACAACATTTTTTACTCTCTCCACCGTTAACTTAATATTTATTTTTTGGAAATGAATGACCTTTGAAAATGCTTTGGTTGATATCACATTGTATAAAAAAATATTCACTTCATATTTATTCCATATTATATTTTTTTAAACATAAATATCTAATGTTTGAAATTATTATTATATTTTTAATTAATTTTAATTAAAATAATAGAAAACGTACAATCCGCATATACTTCCACATATACTTCCGCCTACCCGCTTACTCGCTCCAGACCGCCTGACTGAACGAATACCACATACCGACTTTCTGAACCTTGGATCACGAGGCGGAATCGATGGAGAATGTGAAGGATAGGAGAATAAGATGAATGGCAGGTTGAGTCAATGGTCAGATTACGGTGATTTCCCTGGAGCTCGAGCTCCAGGGATTTGGGGGATTTTGTAAATTGAAGCTAACTAATGGATTAAACCTGAAATTAAAGGCAGAAATGGAAACTATAACCTAATATATACCTAAGAACGAGAAGAAGAGGCCTCGATCGGGTCCAAGACCACTTGAAGCAAAACCAGCCGGCAGTGCTCCATCGATGGGGTTGTGGATCACTCTCCCGTACCTCCTCCTTGCTGCAAAACCTCCAGAACTCGAGCTGTCACCACGAGGAACTGATTGCGCAAGCTTTGAGGGGCTATAAGAGGGAACGAAGAAGGATCAAACTTTGAATGGAGCTCAGAGGGTTTTATTTATAAGCTGAATGAGTGGGGTTCTTTGGTCAAGGATTCTGGCCGAATCGAGGACGATCAATTGGATCTTTGGCCATGGTGTGATTTATGGATGTTTAATCTCCATAATTCACACGACACGCCATGGTAGATCATCATGATCTCGAGCGGATAATTAGGCAAAAATCAAGGGTTCCCACAAATCGCGATACGGGGAAGAGAAACGGACGTTGACCGAGGTCAACTGGGGGAGGTTTATGGTTGGTCCATGCAGATCAACCAGAAAATTCCCAGAAAGAAAAGATCGGTAAAATCAATAATTAATAGTAAATGAATAACTAAATTTTTATTAAAACATGAAAAGTGTTTGTAATTTATTATAGTATTTTATACGTATTTTTATTTATTTTTATGGGCCTTTTTATTACAAGTTAATATTTACAAGTATGTCATAGGTATAAATACATATATTTTGGTAGTTTATTTTATTTTGTAATATGTATTTTCTTATTTTATACACATAATTTATAGATTTATAACTTATTTAAATACACTCAAATATATTTTTATTTAATTTTTTTGTGAAGTTATTGTACACTTAAATAAATATATGTATTTATTATATAGGTATAGGTATAAGTAAAGTATACATATTTATTTTAATTTATTTTTAGTTGTTTTATTATATTTTTATTATGTACATGTGTTATAAATAGTTTTTACAAAATTATAAAGATATCAAAGTATGAAGAATATAAGGAATAAATAAAATAAATATTTTATTCAGGCAAATTATATAGGGCTCGGGGAAGCTGCACCGGCAGATGTAGCTAACTAGCTGCACCCAGCCATTTTTTTCATTGGTTTTTTTATGTTTTTGAAATGAAACATAGGGGGATTTAAATCACCATATATCACCATGATATCGTATCACTTTTAACTAAATTCGACACTTTTATCACATCCATCAAAGACTATCACATTTTAATGGTCCCAGAATTATTGAAATTGACCCTATCTAGATGGGCATGTTAGGATTGTTTGTTTTGCATGAAATTTGAAACACATATTCTAATCAATAAACTAAGTAAATCTCCATAAGTTTTTTTCAAAAAAAACATAAAAAACCAATAAGAAAAATGGCCGGGTGTAGCCAGTTGGCTGCACCCGCCGGTGTAGCTTCCCTTTTGCCAATTATATAATAGGGGTCCAAAACTTAACTTTTACATCTTAACTCCAAGTTAATTGAAATCACCTTCATTAAATAGCTAATAAAAAGTTATATACAATTAAAGTTGAATTTGATGAATTTTGAGTTCATATGGAGGAGATACGGGTTTGGGAAATTTGGATTTTAGATTCTGAGTGTAAAGAGTACAATATGTATTATTTTTATGTGAAATAAATTTTATATTTTTCCTTGTATTTTTATCTACAATTTCATGTACAAAATTATTGATTTGATATATAAATAATAAAGAATAAAATATGTGCCAAAAGTAATTATTGGTGATTTATAAATTAGGGTTTTTATGTCTTTTCTGTATGATTCACCTGCCCTATCTCCCCTTACTTTATTGCTTGTCGACCAAGTCATTATGATGGCTGGGTCTCGGGGTTTAGGGTCACCCAACACCCATGGTGTCTCATTTCTTTTTCTTTTCTTTCTTTATTCTTTTATTTTGGCATTAATTACAGTAATTTATACAATATTTTGTACACTTTATTAGATGTTGATTTTGACATATTAATGCTATATTCATGCATTTAGATAGCGATTTAAGATCAAAATGAAAGAATAAAGGTGATGAAATGGAGATTCATCACTAGCGTAGAGTGTTCTTTGAGAAAACGCGAGGAGGTCGGAAATTGGCTCCAACTCTTCCATACTTAGTTATTTGACTAGCATTTTACGAAGTTTTTGCATATGTAGAAGGTGCTGCCAATTGCGGGAGAATCGTTGGCACTATGAATTAGTGGTCTTGGGTTGATGGTAGGGATGCAAACGGACGGATACGGATATGGATGTAAGTATTACCGTATCTTTATCCGTTTTTGAATACGAATACGGATGCGGATACGGATATTGACGGATATTAAAATTATCTTACCATATCCTTAAAAAATGGATACTGATGTAAAACGGATATTGATCGCATATGAATAATGTTGAAAATACTCTATAAAATCGACTTAAATATATACGAATTGGATCGAAAACACATGATATAATTTTATTAAATGTGTTTGTATCACAAAATTATACAAATATGGTAAAAGAAGGTATAGAATTATGTT
Source organism: Ottelia alismoides (assembly GCA_037367405.1). Lineage (NCBI taxonomy): Eukaryota > Viridiplantae > Streptophyta > Magnoliopsida > Alismatales > Hydrocharitaceae > Ottelia > Ottelia alismoides. Next base: position 126,836 of record JAZKJV010008831.1, on the reverse strand, counting down.
ATATAGGGTTAAAAATAAATCTATGGCTATATCTATATATGAAAACGGATATACGGATACAGATACGGATGTTTGCAGATATTAAAATGATATCCATATATGTATCCATTTTAAATCGGATACGGATGTCAAAATCTATATAAAATGGATACGGTGACGGATCGAATACAGATATAGGTATTACCGTATCCTTATCCATTTTTGAATACGAATACGAATGCGGATACGGATATTGACGGATATTAAAATTATCTTACCATATCCTTAAAAAACGGTACTGATGTAAAACGGATACTGATCGCATATGAATAATGTTGAAAATACTCTATAAAATTGACTTAAATATATACTAATTTGATCGAAAACACATGGTAAAAGAAGGTAGAGAATTATGTTATATAGGGTTAAAAATAAATCTATGACTATATTTATATATGAAAACGAATATACGGATACGGATACGGATACGGATACGGATGTTTGTAGATATTAAAATGATATCCATATCTGTATCCATTTTAAAACGGATACGGATGTCAAAATCTATATAAAACGGATATGGTGACGGATCGGATACGGATATATCCGTAACCGTTTGCATCCCTAGTTGATGGACAGTTCACGGTGCGGAAGGCTTACATGGCCTTCTACTTGACGGTGATCTTTGATTCAATGAGTTCATCCGACTAGTTTACATACATATAGAGGTGGAAGGCCCCTCTGCGGGTTAAGATTTTTATTTTGTTGCCGAGAAGAGATCGCCTCTTGACTGACGAGCGAAGAACCATGTTCTTCCATGGAGTTGGTGAAACTTGCTAGCATTGTTTAGCAGTTGTGGATGTTGTTAAGCACATTTTCTATGAGTGTTCAGTTCCGAAGGAGGTGTAGGTAGCTTTGCTTGTTGAGTTGGTGTCAACCTTTGAGTGGGTTAGTTTCTAGGTTCTATAGTCGACTTGGGACATGGGAACTACCTTACCAAGGTTTGGATGGTGGCTTTTTATGGTTTATATGGTTTGCACGGAATGGGTATATTGTATGGGAAGAAATAATGTATATGGAGAAATACTATAGAATGCAAAAAGCCTAATGATGTTTTGATCTTTGTAATTTTTTTGATAATGTGAATATATAGAATTTTACGGGTGGACGCCTCCTTGATGTCACACCCTTTTTCTCCAATGATTTTTTCCTAAAAACATCCAACAGTTCGGACATGGCCCAAAAATAGGTACGTATTCAAAATAAAAAGGAAATTTATTTAAAGGGAAGAAGATCTTATTGTTCGGGCAACAAAAGAAGTAATTGGATATCAACCATGGCCCTATAAAGAGATAATAGAGGTTGACGGTGGGAACACGAAGCTTTGGTTGATTCATGATGACAACGTGCGCAATAATGTTGTAGTCATGTCGTTGGAGGTCAACAACTATGTTGACGACATTATTGAAGGTGCTGTGATAATGGGAAGTCAATATCTACTATGACTCTTGGTTGGTGTAGTGTTGAAGATGCAACACCACCATTATTGTTGGGAGCGGAGATGCTACACAATGTTGTACTACTAGAGAAAGGCATGATTGGAAGTAGAGGTGGGTTTTGGTGGTCGTGGATAAGGGATTTGTTATTGCAACAAATAGAAGAATGGACATGGGAATGGGAAATGAAAGAGTTACATAGGGGAAGGAAAAGACAAGTGAAAGAAAGATGAATAGAGAGTAGTGGTGAAGGAAAAAAAGGGAAAATGGAGGAGATATGTCTACATGGAATAGGAAAGAGAAAATAAAGTGGGTATAAGAAGGGGAATGGTGAGATGAAGGCCCTAAATGTCGGTTTCGGCCACCATTTCAGTGACCGATCGAAACGAAATTTCAGTCGAATTTCGGTCATTTTTTGTATAGGGCTCCATATTTTGATCATCTTGGCCATTTCGGTCGAATTTTGGTGACATGTCGAAATCGAAATTCAGCCGGATTTCGTCGAAATTTGAGGTCGTGGATGAGATAGAGATGACTTGGTGAGATGAGAGGGGTGTTTGGAAGGGAAGGGAGTCAGGGGTTTCACTTGCGGGGAATTCAATTCGGGGTGAGCGAGAGAATATTAGTAGAGAGGCTGGAGTCTTAGGGTTAATGTTACAATGGAGGTGACTCTTATATAGTGTGTCGACCGAATTACCCCTAAGGTTAGGGTTTATAAATAAGCACGCAACACTCCCTTCAAGGTGGAGCATATATATCAATTACATTCAGCTTGTTGCAACATTTTTTGAAATGTGTGCTCGTGAGTGGCTTGGTGAACATATATGCTGTCTGATTTGTAGATGGTATGTTGTGAGTATGAAGCATCTCTCTCTCTGTATTAGATCTCTAATGTTGTAGCTGTCAACTCCACATGTTTGGTGCACTCTTGAAACATGAGGTTGTTGGCTATATGCATTGTTGTGTGGTTGTTGCATCTGAGCTCCATGATACTGAGAGTGATATGAGGATTTGTGAGTACGGATGAAACCATATTAGTTCTGCTACTGCATGAGTCATGGCTTTGTATTCACTCTCGGTACTTGAGCGGGAGACCATTGCTTGTTTCGTGCTCTTTCAATTAACAAGATCTCTTACCAAGTAAGTGCAGAATCAAGTGGTGGATTTTCTATCTATCATGCATCATCCGTAATTTGCATATGAATAGGCTATGAGATCAAAAGTGTTGCTTTTGTTGAACATCAGACCTTTCCCTAGAGAGGACTTGACGTGCCTTAGGACCATCACGCAAGCATCAGAAGTGAGATGAAGTAGCATAGTCCATGAACGGACTCAGCTTCCCATGGTAAGAGATACATCATATATCTGGTCGAGTAATGATAAGATATGTTGAGTTATCTTTTATCCTATTTATGTATTCTATTTTCGTTCCATCTACTCTATGTAATTTTTCCAACAGATTTCTCCTCTATATAAGAAAATCCTAGGGCCTCATGAATAAACAATAATTCTATTTAACATGGTATCAGAGCGGCAATCGTAGATCCTTCCCTACCCTCCAGCCCTACACGCGACGTTGGATCTCCCCCATTCCTTCGTGTGTCGTCGTCGCTGCTCTTCCTCCTCTCCCCGAGCTCGTCGCCTGGGCTACCTGCCGCCCCAGCAACACTTCAGTTGCTGTGCGAGTCCCGAGTTTCCGTAGGCACCACCTAGCGGTATCAGCGCCGCTCAGCAGTATCGCTACTTAACAGTGCTGCACAATAGTGCTACCTAGCAGTGTCGCCCAACGAGAACACTCTGGCTATTGCATTGATCGCCTATCACCGTGGGCTCCATTGATCGGTCTGATTAGGCCCAATTCTAGTATGATTTTGGTCTAATTAGGGTGAAATCAGACCACCGTGGACTCTGTTAAGACTTACCACGAACAATTTTGCTTAGGGTTGGTTGTGGTATGAGTCTGCACCCACAATCACTGCCCTTGATGTCCGTGTAGACATCCTATCATCTATCTATTGTCCCAATCATGTACCAACCTGGCATTATATCAGAAACATATTTGATATTCCATCCACAAGCGCCTTTGCATGTCCGGCATCTATTGTCAAGATAGGTGGCACAAAATACGAGTTGTGGGCGATGTAGTTCATGAATATCTTGTAGAGCCATTGTAAGAAGCTTATGAGCCAACTGACAAGATTGGGACCAATGCCTCATGGGAGGCCGATGATGCTTATGCAAAAGTTTGATTATCTGGTATTGTTTATGTAGAAATAACCAATGATATCTTGAGTCAGCCCACAACAAAGGCAATGTGGGACATCCTCGTAGCGACATACTCTCAAGCGAGGAATGAGTCGAAGATCTTGCAACTCCAACATATGATATCTTTACAATCAATCATGGTGATTGTCCTCTTCATGCTATGTACACATCTTTGAGGGGTATGTTTGAGAGACTTCATAGCTACATATCTCTGACGGCCTCGCTGGAGAAGCACAAGCCCTAGCACGATTCTGTTATGATCGGGGTCTATGTGGTAGCCCTTAACCCTGAGTATGATTCAACTTGCTCTCAGCTACTCACATATGCTACCATACCACCTATGGAGGAGGTATACCGCAGGCTGAGTAAACTGAGCATCCCCTCTCCTGCAGTTTCTCAGACGTCATCAGTTATGACAGCTTCCCGTGATAGAGGCGATTTGCCTCCATTCAGAGGACGTGGCACATGCGGTAAAGGATGTTCGCGCCCACTCATGCCTTGTTCATATTGTCACCGATCCGGTCATTCAGTGAGCACGACTTTCCACCATCAACTCGTGTTGTTGAGCAGGTTCAGGCTGCCCTTGATTCTATCGATCATCGTTTTAATAGTTTTGTCGCCCGCTCGAGAGAGATCATGTCCCTAGTTGATGGATCTTCTAGTATTTCTATTGGACTATCAGATGTTGCTGCTTTTGCCTCTATTAATAATTAGGCATTGCCTCATGCATTTACTAGTCACTCTAGACCAGATCCTTTAATGGACTCTGGGGCTTCTCGTCATCTATACAGAGATCGTTCACAGTTCAATACTTACAACCCTGCACATGCTAGTAGATCAGTGGTCATTGTTGATGGGATGCATTCTCCTATTACCGGACAGGTCCATTTGACTCCTTCCATGCGTCTACATAATGTTTTTCATGCACCTGCTTTCTCAATGAATTTATTGTCCATCAATTAGATTACACAAGATTTACATTGCCGTGTCTTATTTGACCCTGCTTCCCTTATTTTTCAGGATATACTCACAGACAGGATGATTGGATGTGACTTTAAGCATGGAGGGTTGTACAGGTTGATCCAGTCTCCTTATACCGGTACCAACTCTCTTTTTGCGAGATTGATTTATCCGTACACTTAGCACTCATATTTGGTCATCTTCCATTGTAAAAGATCTGCCATCTCATCCCCCAACATCTCTATCAAGTCCATTTTTTAGTGTGAACCATGTCAAATTGGAAAGCATAACTAGTCTAGCATTCCAAGTCGTCAAGGTCGTAGTAGTCAGAGTCTTTTACAATTTGTTAAACTTACATTATATATATATGAGTGTTCAACAGATTAAATTGATAATAATTAATTTTATACTTAAGATATCATGATTATTATTGCATGGAAAATCTACATTTTAGTACCAAACCCATGTAGAGCTCGAGGTGGCACCTTAGAAGTTAGGGGCACCTCACCACCTCGATACCTTGAGGAGCGCCTCGGTGCCTTGAAGCGTACAACACTTTAGGCTGAATGAGGCTTACATCTTTATGCCTCGAGGTGCATTTTTTAAAACCATACATGCATCTAACTTTTACTTTACATTAAAGAAAGTATGAAAAACCCAAAAAAATAACAAAATACTATTTTTATTAGTCAGTCAAAGTTATCCTATTCGGTAATGCATCGATTAGAGTAGTTAGACGATTAATGAGTCTAGTTGGGTGACTATTGCAACAGTAGACATGATCCCCAAATATCACATCGAATTAAAGCAAAAGGGCTAATCACGACAATTTGTCTTGCAAGGAAATAATGCCTTATAGTGTTTCTTAAATTGATATGCTTCACACTTAAAATGTTTCAATGAATATAACTCAGGGAACATCCAAAGAAAGCTCTGGTAGGAGGGTGGGCAAGATGTAAGTGTCATTGGAGTGGGATCAACAGAGATCAAGGTAGCTCTAATAAAGACATAATATTTAGGAATATCATGATAATAAAAACCATCTTTCTTATAATGCCCACTAGGAATTTGCATTGTCTAAATGTCCTAAAAATAGCAAAAATTCTCATGAAAATTCACTCTATAATTGAGCTCTAAAAATAATTTATACACAGAGAACATGTTCAAGAAAATCTGATGTGCAAAGAAACTCCACTGCCAAGTGCTGACAAAGGTAATAGGAGAAAGGACCTCGATTGCTAGGTGAATAGATTTCACATTTGTGAATGACGGAGAAGAAGTCAGAAATATACCTTCTGCGTTAGGTGAATATAAGCACCAAAATCAATGATCCATGCATGCGAAGATGCAGAAGTAGTGTTAACCATTTTGGGTATTAGAGTACCCAACAAACATAAATTTGACAGCTCTAGGAGCGAGCTTGTCACGATCAGGATGCAGAAGGTGGATAAATGGCACACAGCCAAAGACACGTGGCGAAAGAGAGAAAAGGTCCTCAAGAAAAGCAAGAGAGACAGGTGCCTTTTCACCCAGAATGGTATAGGGCATTTGATTGGTCAGGTAACATGTTATTATGACAGCATCACCCCAGAAGGAATGAGGAGCTTGACTCTGTATGAGAAGAGTCCTAGTGATGTCTGTTGGACATGCGAGCCCACGGCGAGCCATTATGCAATAAATGTTATTGCAATTCACTCCTTGATCTGAAATAAAGAGTACATAGTTTGCATAATAGGTCCCTTAGTGCAATTAGGGTTATGTACCATGGCCATCTTAATGATCATACAGCTGTTGATTCAATTATTGAATCATAGAGGCTGGTGCTTAGATGAATATCTAATGAGTTAGATTGAGGACTCATCAAGCACCGTCAAATGATTATTAAGAGATGATCTCCAGCCTGAGTAGGAGATGGCAATCCTTTCTCAGTTAGGCTGATATCTGACCGACTTCTTGATGCAGGTCCTCTGCGTAGGAATAGAGATTCGGAGGTGTCAGATTAGTTAGGTCAAAGAGTTGACTTAACGAGATCGAGATAACCAAAGTCCTATATCATATGCTGTCATGATATAGGCACACATCCTCTGACCGGAGACAGATGTGTTACTATATGTCTGAGTATGTACATTTGGCAGACCAATAGGTTGATGACCTAATCAAGGTCTATACACCGGCGCGCTGGTGTGCATATAAGGGCATATGAGTAATCGATCTCTCAAAGGGATCATACAGGTTCACTACTGAACCGGAAGACATGAGCTCACTCATGAGATATTGGAAGAATCAAATTCCGTGCGCACGGTCGTCTCGCTTTGGAAGCTTGACTGAATTTGTTGGTTTGATATATACTTTTGGAAAGTATATGATCAAGACCTAGGTATGATATATGCTTTTGGAAAGTATATGATCAATACCGACTCCCAATGATCGAATGAGAAACTTACTGATAAAACCATGAAGTAGACAGTATAAAGTTGATCCACTACTTCGGGTTTAATCTGGGTCTTCCAGTATGCAGGATGTACATGTATTAGGAATACCTGAGGGTGATGTGATCATAAACGATTGTATAACCATGACGCTTCCATTCCTAGGGAGTGATGAAACGTGTCTGGATTTTAGTGACTCCTCTCAGTAGAGAAGTAATCTTATCTTAGTCCAATTATTGGACATTGATCTGAATATGATTCAGATGCAATGAGAAGATTAGATTTGCGGTCTTGATTTAATCAAGCATCTATGGGAGACCCGCGATCTGGATTTGAGATATGATCTCAATATCCATGTCCCTATACATGGAACAATACAATCGCCCTGTCCTTATCTCCAAGTATTCGCGGAGAAAGCGCATTATCCTTGAAAGAGTTCATGGATAATTCTATTGTTGATATATGTATCCGAGCATTGGGAAAATGGATAATTAAATGTGATTTAATTATCAAGATTAATATGAATTTGATTCATATTATAAAGAGAGTTATCTTAGATAATTAAATGTGATTTGATTATCAAAGATGTGATTCATATTATTTGAACACATGAGATAAAAAGATCCAAGATGATTAAATATGATTTAATTATCAAGGATAAGAATAATGTGGATAGTAATATCCAATTATTCATAATATATTATAAATGTGATTTATAATGTATTAGAGAGAGTTAAATATAATTTATATTAGTAGATTAATTATTAATGTGTATTGGATACACATTGTCTAATTAATTGAAAATGTAAATTACATTTTGTTTTGGGTTGTGAATATGATTCACAATATTCCAATGTCAAGATTGCAATATTCCCAAAATTAATTGAGAATTATTTTGGTGAATTAAAATACCAACAAATTGTTGTTGGAAAATAAGTAGAGAGAAATTCAAGGAGATGTGCAATCTCATGGATTGCAATGAGATTGCCCTCCCTTTTGGAAAGAGGGGGGCGGCACCAATTTCCTTGTGAAATTGGTGGCCGTCCCCCCCTTCCAAAGAGGAAGGTTGATCTCTCTCTATTCCTCTCTCCTTATTTGATTGATTTAATATGGTATTAATATTTATTTGATTTATCAAATATATTTTTATCAAATTAAATCACAAGTTGTTGGTTTTTACCAACAACAATCTTGACCTTTGGATTGACATAAATCAATCTCATCCATTGATTTTATATGTCACATGGATTGAGATCCATGGATCCCAAAATCCTATAAATAGAGAGGCATGCCCATGCTCTCTCTTTACAAAAAATGCTTGAGAAGCATCTCTCTCTCTCTCTTTTTCTCTAGAGGTCAGCCCTCTCTCTCTCCCTCTCATGGCCGTCCACCATGGATGCTATGGAGAGGTTCTCCATCGCCGCGGCATCGTCGTTATGCTACCCGTTCTTCTGCTCGTGGATCTCCGTCTCCTTTGGTGCGCCTCGCTCGTGAAGAAGATGTCGGATCTCGTGTGTCGAGATCAGGAGATCCGCCGCTTGGATCATCAACATGGATTGCGAGAAGCACGCGGTTCATCCCCGCGCTCGCAAGCGTCTCTTCCGTCGGATCGGACTTGAGACAGGAGGTCTCTTCGTTTAGAGACTCGATCGCAACCACGCTTCAAGAGGTAATCCTATTATTTGTTTGTGGTTTAGACGAAACGATTCGAGAAGTGTTCTTGGATCATGTGGTTTCGTCGTATAAAAAATTTTTAAATTCCGCTGCATCGAGCAACTAGTCCGACTAGTCGCTCCTCGTCGTATTCGATACGACGCTCACGCTTCCGTGATGCGCTTGAGGATCAAACCATATCCTTCAAGTGGTATCAGAGCCTTAGGTCGACGGTTTAGAATAGTGATTCGCTAACCAAGGACAACTTGGGTTCGTTAAGGTCGCGAAAGTTTTCATCGCATTTGATTTCGCAGATCTGTTTAGTAAATAAATTCGGCACTGTTTAAATTGTTTAAACACGAATTTAATACATGGATTTTGTTCCCCATTAAATAAGGAAACCATAGGATCTGAGTTTGCGTAAATCGGATTTCGTATGCTCGAGATATGGTCGTTTTAATGAACATGTATGCACTGTTGCGGGAACTGTGAATCTGAACGTGATTAAAATGTTAATTACTGTTTAGACTTGCCTCGAAATGCGTGAAACATCACTTAGGTTCTGTCCTAAATCAAATTAGCAAACTTTAGAAATTGACTTTGCTTAATTTGGATTTAATATGATTGAGATATGCTAATTTTAGTAAGTAGGGGTCACTGCTGAAATTGCTTTCCTAATCAAGAACCATGTGATTGTCAATTAATGAAATTAATTGTTAATTTCGAGAAATAATTATGGAAAATATTTGTGAAATATTAGAAGATAATTATTTCCTTAATTGACTTGGCCCCAATCAATTAATTGATTAGATTTGATATAAATCTTAATTGGTATCACAATCATCAAACTTCTTGCTTGAATAGGATTGGGAATTTGTCTAGCAAATTTCCTTATAATCAAAATTGTTTTGATTACTATATGGTATAATTTCGGTTGAAGAACCGATGATCATCTCAAGTACAAATTAATCAATTTGGCATTATCCTTTCCCGTGGCGGATATGGTGTCTAGTCGGGGATCGCTGGGATAGCGGGTTGCAACGTATGCGGTTCGTCCCACTCCCGCCGGTACTGGCCATGACAGCGGGTAGGGCCGGGATAATGTCCGAGGGATTAAGATGTATTTTTCTAATTATTAAAATACGAATTAATACGTACTTTAAGAATAATACTATATATATATATATTCAAGCATAAAATTAAGTTTGATTGATTGAATTGGATTGATAATTAATTTAATATGATTAAGTTAATCATATCCAATTGAGAATACTCTAATATGATTAGAGTTAATAATTCACTTGGAAGAATTAATTATATGAATGTGATTCATAGTAATTAATTAAATTTGAATAAGAGGTGGAGGATCACATAAGTGACATCCATGGTCTCCCGTTAAGGCGAAGGATTTCCGTCGCCAGGGATTGTATATAGGAGACGCCTGTACGTAGTGACAGCTCCTATATACAAGCGCATCTGGATCGGACTCTTTGCTTCTCGAAAGAGTAAGGCCGTATGCGTAGTGACCCCAATATCGGATCCTCATATTATTGGGGCGATATTGGATTGCGCATAGCGAGTTCTATTCCTGTTGACGGTTGGTTCAATTGATGACGGGTCAACATCACCTTAGGGGTGGTGGGCCCGGGCATTAAAGACCGAATTGGGAAATGCAAGTTGGACTTGCAAGGCGGAATGTGTTCCCGCTTCTCTTTATTGGAGTTGCAGTTTCTCATATTATTGGGATGTAACAAAGATAAAGAGGAGATCCCAGATCTTGCTGAGATATAATGGTAAGTATATCTCTTACATTGAAAGTGATTGAGGGAATGAACTTTCATTGTTGACATGGCAAGACAACTTTGATATAAAAATTCCTAAATCAAAGTAAATTATATATTTATATATGTTTATGCAAATTTCTTATTTCAGATAATCCTTCATTAAACCCACTCATTATTATACTCAATAATAACCAGTAGAATATCATGGATTGGACCCTTGATCCAGATATTGTACTTGCAATTGAACACATAATGTATGTGGTTGCAATGTGCAAGTTTCCTCATAATAATGAGAAGTGATAATTAAATAAGACAATAGGACTAAAACCCTGGGGTTTGCATGTCTCTATAAGTCTTGATCTCATCGAATGTACTTTGGAAGTGACATGTCGATGATGATCGTAATTATCAAATAATCCTTATAAAATCAATAAAGATATTCTGGCATACATATGTGCTCCTGACATTTAATCATGAATGACATGGTTCTCTACATCATGTAGAATGGTAGCTCCATAAGAGATGATGTATTCAAATTGTTTGAGTACCTACCTGAACCTATGTTTTAAGAGTTTAGATGGATGCAGATGATGAGTGTCATCATTCTACTGTCTATACTCTAGTCATTCATGAAGCTTCATAATATTCATATTATATGAACTTAAATGAAGCTTGTATAAATGTTGAGATACTCTTATATTGAAAATTTTGATTTTAACATAAGAGATCCTTGGTCTTGAACAATGGTTGCTTATAGACAAAGGGAGCGCAGTGGAAGCATGGGTTGGACACAAGTAAGAGGTATAGTCAAAGAGTTGACTGTACTTCTGTAACTTCCATATGACATTCAAAGAGTTGAATGAATGCCAATACTGCAATAAGTTGATAGTATGACTATCAAATCTATCTAGAATCCTTAGAGAAGGAATCAGATAGTGCATCAGATTAATATACATATAATCATTGATATTGACTTACTTATTTGTTAAGATAAGGTCTAATAATTGTATCTCAATTTTCTAATGACACTTGCAATTGGTTGCATATGTATTAGAAATTTGATCTTAAGGTTTATTGGTCATCCATGTTGAAAGTGATGCAAGTGTTGCAACAATTTCCATGAGATCAATAGACTTCATATTTTCAGTGGGAGCCCTTAGTCTTAGAGAATGTCTCTATGACCTAGATATTAGAATACACTCATTGTTTATTTCTAAATGTTGGGAATAAACATGGAATCTGGAATAGACCTATCATAAAGAGTTATGATGGAGATATTTCAGATAGTAATCTTACATCTAGTGGACTCCACAAAATTAGAAAATTAATGAATGGTTCATTAAGATTTCTAATACTGAAAATTAAACCTTTAAAGATCAATAGGAGGATAAAGATCATTTGACAATGATCTGACATAATGTTTTGGACATATGTCTGTTGATGAGATCAATGGACAAGTAAGAGATGAAACTTTAGAATGTCTAAAATTTCAAAACTTGCATACTTATGGATATTGTATTCAAAGTAAAATGTCCAATACACCCTATTTTTGGAATGGTGTAAGATGTTAAGGTATTCAAGATCTCATACATATTGATGTATGTGAATCATCTATATCAGAATAAACATTATGGATATGTGATATCTATTAATGATTATTTGTGATATGAGATATCTTCTCTTCACTTAGAAAACTTTGAAATGTTCAAAGATTTCACAATTTTGGTTTAGAATCAAAGTTTGAAGGAAGATGAAATGAATTTGATCTAATCAAGGTAGCTTGTACCTATTAGATGAATTCAAGGAATACCTTATGGAGATGTGAATATCATTTCTATCTCACCCCTCCTAATGAGCCTTAACTCAATAGAGTTGTAGGGAGATGCAATTGATCATGTGTGACATGATTTGATCAATAATTAATCTTAGCATAATTATCTCTTAGTTTCCAGGTATATGTATATGTGGTAGAGACTACATTATACACTTAATAAGGTCCCAAGCTGGTAAGCTGGAATCTAGCACTAGAGAGTGCTACTTCATTAGGAAAATAAAGGATGGTATTGGATACCTACTTTATGACCTTGAGATTCTTAAAAGATCTCATCTTTGAGAATATGATTCTTATAGAATGACTCTCTTGAGAATCAAGATGAAAATGAAGTAAAGGAACTCATTTAATCTTGAGAAGATAATGAGGCTCCTGAAATCGGAAACTAAATAGACAATTAAAGATGAAACGTTAATACCTCTTCAAATAAGTTTGAGGATGGATTCCATGTTTCAGTTAAATCTGAAAATGATCGGATTTCATGTGATGAAGCTCCTGAGGATCATGACATGGAAAGATGGATGTTGGCAATAAAAGTCTAATGTAAACTTCATATACAAGTGTTGTATATGGACCCTCGAGGATCTACTTATATGGGTCAGACCCATTAAGGTATAAATGGATCTTCAAGAGAAAGAGGGAACCTGATGAAAAGGTAGAGACATTCAAAAGCACGGTTCGTAGCCATGAGCTACACACCGAAGAGAAGACATCGCTTGCGATGAGACTTGCTCTCTAGTGACCTTGCTTTAACCCATCAGAATATTGCTAACTATAGCTACACAATTTGTCTATGACATCTTCATGATGTGAGTCAAGATTACATTCCTCTATGAATACCTCTCTGAGGATATTCATATGAAGTAACCCCAGGGCTTCATGGTTGAGGGAAGCAAGATGTGCCAGCTGAAGAACTCCATCTTTGAACTCCAATAAGTTTCTTGTAGTTGGAACATAAGATTTGATGAAATTATAAATGTTGTGATTTCAGATAAAATCTTGATGAACCATGTGAAGCTTAGTGGGAGTGCCATTGTATTCATCGTGCTTAATGTAGATATTATTCTAATCATTTATAATGATATAATAATAAATAATAAGTGTTTGATAATTTGGTTGTTCCATACCTTGAGATACGATCTCGACGATACCTCTTAGATCTTAGTTCTGAAGTAGCTCAGAAGCAAAGAGAAGAGGATATTGGGACCGTCACATTAGTAATACACCTTCGACTTATTCCATTTTCTGGAAAATTCCAAGAGAGGCTTCCTTCCCTTACGATGTGGTAGTGACCTGTCTAAAGGGATAGCACCTCAAAGAGTTGAGGAAGTAAAAGCCAGAACTGCTTGCGCTTGTGCATCAGTTACGCGAAGCTGAAGTGTATGCTAGATGTGTACAAAAACCATATGTCTGCCATGCAGTGGGAATAGTAAACTGTTACTAATCCTACTATGGAGATAAAACACTTGATTGCAGTAATAACAATATCTTCAAAGATGATGAAACTTAGAGATAGTGATCTCAAAGTCTTATCTTCAAAGGTTTAAGACCTTGTAGATAGTGATCTATAAGGGTCTTAACTGCAGATACCTTAGGAGATAGAGATCTCCAGGAATGAAGGTATTCTAATAAGGATTATGGGAATACTGGTTATGATAATTAATAAGATGTAGTGTCATGGACACTATAACCAACAAAATTGAGTATCGGTTGCATGAGATGCAACATTCGCATTGGATGCGAGCACTGTTACTAGGAGATATGCAAGTGCCGTAAAAGGACTTGGCGTAGTCTCTTGGGAACGGAGTGACTGATCAGCTTACCTAGCTATTTTCTAAATAGCCTATGATTGTCACATGAGTGTGGGTTTAAATGATTAGCCCATTAATGGCTCTTTGGGCTAGTGGGAGATTGTTGGACATTCGAGCCCACAGCGAGCCATTATGCAATAAATGTTATTGCAATTCACTCCTTGATTTGAAATAAAGAGTACATAGTTTGCATAATAGGTCCCTTAGTGCAATTAGGGTTATGTACCATGTCCATCTTAATGATCATACAGCTGTTGATTCAATTATTGAATCATAGAGGCTGGTGCTTAGATGAATATCTAATGAGTTAGATTGAGGACTCATCAAGCACCGTCAGGCGTCAAATGATTATTAAGAGATGATCTCCAGCCTGAGTAGGAGATGGCAATCCTTTCTCAGTTAGGCTGATATCTGACCGACTTCTTGATGCAGGTCCTCTGCATAGGAATAGAGATTCGGAGGTGTTAGATTAGTTAGGTCAAAGAGTTGACTTAACGAGATCGAGATAACCAAAGTCCTATATCATATGTTGTCATGATATAGGCACACATCCTCTGACCGGAGACAGATGTGTTACTATATGTCTGAGTATGTACATTTGGCAGACCAATAGGTTGATGACCTAGTCAAGGTCTATACACCGGCGCGCTGGTGTGCATATAAGGGCATATGAGTAATACGATCTCTCAAAGGGATCATACAGGTTCACTACTGAACCGGAAGACATGAGCTCACTCATGAGATATTGGGAAGAATCAAATTCCGTGCGCACGGTCGTCTCGCTTTGGAAGCTTGACTGAATTTGTTGGTTTGATATATACTTTTGGAAAGTATATGATCAAGACCTAGATATGATATATGCTTTTGGAAAGTATATGATCAATACCGACTCCCAATGATCGAATGAGAAACTTACTGATAAAACCATGAAGTAGACAGTATAAAGTTGATCCAATACTTCGGGTTTAATCTGGGTCTTCCAGTATGCAGGATGTACAGGTATTAGGAATACCTGAGGGTGATGTGATCATAAACGATTGTATAACCATGACGCTTCCATTCCTAGGGAGTGATGAAACGTGTCTGGATTTTAGTGACTCCTCTCAGTAGAGAAGTAATCTTATCTTAGTCTAATTATTGGACATTGATCTGAATATGATTCAGATGCAATGAGAAGATTAGATTTGCGGTCTTGATTTAATCAAGCATCTATGGGAGGCCCGCGATCTGGATTTGAGATATGATCTCAATATCCATGTCACTATACGTGGAACAATACAATCGTCCTGTCCTTATCTCCAAGTATTCGCGGAGAAAGCGCATTATCCTTCAAAGAGTTCATGGATAATTCTATTGTTGATATATGTATCCGAGCATTGGGAAAATGGATAATTAAATGTGATTTAATTATCAAGATTAATATGAATTTGATTCATATTATAAAGAGAGTTATCTTAGATAATTAAATGTGATTTGATTATCAAAGATGTGAATAATGTGAATGTGATTCATATTATTTGAACACACGAGATAAAAAGATCCAAGATGATTAAATATGATTTAATTATCAAGGATAAGAATAATGTGGATAGTAATATCCAATTATTCATAATATATTATAAATGTGATTTATAATGTATTAGAGAGAGTTAAATATAATTTATATTAGTAGATTAATTATTAATGTGTATTGGATACACATTGTCTAATTAATTGAAAATGTAAATTACATTTTGTTTTGGGTTGTGAATATGATTCACAATATTCCAATGTCAAGATTGCAATATTCTCAAAATTAATTGAGAAATATTTTGGTGAATCAAATACCAACAAATTGTTGTTGGAAAATAAGTAGAGAGAAATTCAAGGAGATGTGCAATCTCATGGATTGCCATGAGATTGCCCTCCCTTTTGGAAAGAGGGGGGCGACACCAATTTCCTTGTGAAATTGGTGGCCGTCCCCCCTTCCAAAGAGGAAGGTTGATCTCTCTCTATTCCTCTCTCCTTATTTGATTGATTTAATATGGTATTAATATTTATTTGATTTATCAAATATATTTTTATCAAATTAAATCACAAGTTGTTGGTTTTTACCAACAACAATCTTGACCATTGGATTGACATAAATCAATCTCATCCATTGATTTTATATGTCACATGGATTGAGATCCATGGATCCCAAAACCCTATAAATAGAGAGGCATACCCATGCTCTCTCTTTACAAAAAATGCTTGAGAAGCATCTCTCTCTCTCTCTTTCTCTCTAGTGGTCAGCCCTCTCTCTCTCCCTCTCATGGCCTTCCACCATGGATGCCATGGAGAGGTTCTCCATCGCCGCGGCATCGTCGTTATGCTACCCGTTCTTCTGCTCGTGGATCTCCGTCTCCTTCGGTGCGCCTCGCTCGTGAAGAAGACGTCGTATCTCGTGTGTCGAGATCAGGAGATCCGCCGCTTGGATCATCAACATGGATTGCGAGAAGCATGCGGTTCATCCCCGCGCTCGCAAGCGTCTCTTCCGTCGGATCGGACTTGAGACAGGAGGTCTCTTCGTTTAGAGACTCGATCGCAACCACGCTTCAAGAGGTAACCCTATTACTTGTTTGTGGTTTAGACGAAACGATTCGAGAAGTGTTCTTGGATCATGTGGTTTCGTCGTATAAAAATTTTTTGAATTCCGCTGCATTGAGCAACTAGTACGACTAGTCGCTCCTCGTCGTATTCGATACGACGCTCACGCTTCCGTGATGCGCTTGAGGATCAAACCATATCCTTCAATGTCCATAAAGTGACAGTGTTTGCGTTACGCAACACCATTCTGCTGAGAGGTATAGGGGCATGAAATCTGATTGATAATGTCACGTGAGCTAAAGAAACGGAACAATTGAGTAATATAGAACTCCATAGCATTATCAGAACGAATGTATTTAATAAAAGCATAAAACAGATTCTTCATTTCAATCGCAAAATTCAAAAACATAGTACTAGCATGAAACTTATTCTTTAACAAAAATACCCATGACAGTCTGGAAAAGAAATTCACAACAACCAAGTAATACTTGTGCCCCTGATGACCAGGAACATCACTCGGACCTACATGAAAAATGCTATGTCAGTGAGACAATGATGATCCTCAATCTAACTCTTTAGATATCATCCAAACACCGGCCTTTATGATTCAACAATTGAATCAACAACTGTATGAACATCAAGATGGCCATGGTATATAACCCTAATTGTACTAAGGGACCTTATAGTGCATCCATTCATTTGATCTCAGACAAGGAGTGAACCAAATCAATAAATTCAATAAATTTTATTGATATATCAAATATTACAATGACATTTATTGTAGAAATGGTTCGCCTCGGGCTCACATGGCTAGCAGTTGCATACGCGAAGGCTATGGGTCTATGAACTGTATGCAGCATGTACGGTTGTATATATGGAGTACACTGCATATGCAGCTTCCTATCAAAGGATACATTTGTAACATGGGACATAAATACTCGATTGTCTCTATCCTGACAAAATCCCACTTGTATACACATTCGTTCTTCCTTAACCCCATGCCCTCCCCGTGAAGGATATTGAGAATCCTCAAGCGCATCACGGAAGCGTGACGATCGTATCTCATACGATTGGGGCGACTAGTCGCACTAGTCGCTAGATGCGACGGAAATTAAAAATTTTAAAAACTAAAGATGAAACCACATGATCACGAGAACACTTCTCAGATCGTTTCATCAAACCACAAAGTATAAGGAATACCTCTTGGAGCGTGGTTGTGATCGCGAGATCCCAAACAAGAGATCCTCCTGTCTCAAGTCCGATCCACGAAGAACGCACTTGCGGGCA
Source organism: Ottelia alismoides (assembly GCA_037367405.1). Classification (NCBI taxonomy): domain Eukaryota; kingdom Viridiplantae; phylum Streptophyta; class Magnoliopsida; order Alismatales; family Hydrocharitaceae; genus Ottelia; species Ottelia alismoides. The sequence continues at coordinate 108,773 of JAZKJV010008831.1, read as the reverse complement.
CGATGATGAGTCGCGTCCTTCCCGCAATCTTTGATGAAGATCCAAGCGTCGAGTCCCCTGATTTTGTCAAACAAAATCCGTCGTCTTCCTCTAGAGCAAGTCGCCCCAAACAAGAAGGAGATCCCCGAGTCGTCGAAGGCGAAGGCGAGAGTCTCTCCTTTCTCAACACAAGATGGACGGCCACCTTTTGGAGGAGAGAAAGAGAGAGGACGAGAATATGAGAGAGAGAGAGAGTTGTAGGCGTGTACAACTCTTCATGATGTGTATACCAAGAAAGGCTAGGCTAGCCCTCCTTTTATATTAGTTAAGGATCCAACGGATCTCAATCCATGGGACACATAGATCTAACGACCATGCTTGATCTATGTAATGATCAATGACTAGGATTGTTGTTGGTTAAAACCAACAACATTTATTTATAATTAAATTAAATATATGTTGCAACATTATCAACACATTTTTAATTTAACATAAATAAATTAGTTAAGAGATTAATCAATATAAGAAAATGGAGAGAATATTGCTTCGTAAAAAAGGGGAGTCACCCATGACTTTTTCATGGGTGGCGCCACCTCTAAATTGGTGGCTTTTATCTCCTTTTTATTATATCACATTGTGTCTTAATAATTTGTGATAACAATTATCAAAAAAATATCCACCAAATTAATTCCAAAATTTTTTGTGAATATTTCATTCATGCCATTGAAAAATATGTGAATCAAATCCACAACCCAAACTAATTTGTAAATTACATTTCCAATTAATTACTTAATGTGAATCCAATTCACATTAATAATTAACAAATGCTATTTACATAGTTTCTCTCTCTCTAATATATTATAAATCTAATTTATAATATATATGATTAATATGGATAGTGCTATCCACATTATTCATATCCATGATAATTAAATCACATTTAATCATCTTGGATCCCTTTTCTCATATGCCCAAATAACATGAATCACATTCACGTTATTCATATCTTTGATAATTAAATCACATTCAATTATCTTAGATATCTCTTCTTATATTATGAATCAAATTCATATTATTCATGATAATTAAATCATATTTAATTATCCATTTTTCTCAATGCTTGGATACTGAATTCATCAAATGAATTATTCTTGAACTCCTTCAAGAATAATGTGCTTTCTCCGCAGATACTTGGAGATAAGGACAGGGTGATTGTATTGTTCCACGTATAGTGACTTGGATATTGAGATCACATCTCAAATCCAGATCTCGGGCCTCTCATAGATGCTTGATTAAATCAAGACCGCAAATCTAATCTTCTCATTGCATCCGAATCACATTCAGATCAATGTCCAACATTTGGACCAAGATCAGATTACTTCTCTACTGAGAGGAGTCACTAAAATCCAGACCCGTTTCATCACTCCCTAGGAATGGAAGCGTCATGCCTATACAATCGGTTATGATCACATCACCCTCAGGTATTTCCAACACCTGTACATCCTGCATACTGGAAGACCCAGAATAAACCCAAAGTATTAGATCAACTTTGTACTGTCTACTTGAGGGTTTTATTAGTAAGTTCTCATTTGATCATTGGGATTTGGTATCGATCATATACTTTCCAAAAGCATATATCGTACCTAGGTCTTGATCATATACTTTCCAAAAGTATATATCAAACCTACAAATTCAGTCAAGCTTCCAAAGCGAGACGACCGTGCACGGAATTTGATTCTTCCCAATACTCATGAGTGAGCTCATGTCTTCCGGTTCAGTAGTGAACCTGTATGATCCCTTTGAGAGATCGTATTACTCATATGCCCTTATATGCACACCAGCGCGCCAATGTATAGACCTTGGTTAGGTCATCAACCTATCGGTATGCCAAATGTACATACTCAGACATATAGTAATACATCTGTCTCCGGTCAGAGGATGCGTGCCTATGCTGTGACAGCATTCAACATAGGACTTAGGTTATCTCGATCTCGTTAAGTCAACCTATTGACCTAACTAATCTGACACCTCCGAATCACTATTCCCATGCAGATGACCTGTATCAAGAGGTCGGTCAGATATCAACGTATATAAGAAAGGATTGCCATCTCCTACTCAGGCTGGAGATCATCTCTTAACAATCATTTGACGGTGCTTGATGAGTCCTCAATCTAACTCTTTAGATATTCATCCAAGCACCAGCCTCTATGATTCAATTATTGAATCAACAACTGTATGATCATTAAGATGGCCATGGTACGTAACCCTAATTGTACAGAGAGACCTATTATGCAAATTATTTATTCTTCATTTCAGATCAGGGAATGATATACGCAATAACATTTATTGCATAATGGCTCGTCGTGGGCTCACATGTCCAACAATCTTCCACTAGACCAAAGAGCCATTGATGGGCTAATCATTTAAACCCACACTCATGTGACAATCATAGGCTATTTAAAATATAGCTAGGTAAGCTGATCAGCCACTCTGTTCCCAAAAGACTATGTCAAGTCCTTTTACGGCGCTTACATATCTCCTAGTAACAGTACTCGCATCCAATGCGAATGTTGCTTCTTATGCAACCAATACCCAATCTTGATAAAACAATTATAGTGTCCTTGACACTATTGCTTAATAATTATTGTAACCAGTATTTCCATAATCCTTATCAGAATACCCTTATTCCTGGAGATCACTATCTCATAAGGTATCTACAGTTAAGACCTTTTAGATCTCTATCTATAAAGTCTTAAGCTCTTGAAGATAAGACTTAGAGATCACTATCTCTAAAGCCTTGTCATCCTTGAAGATATTGTTATTACTGCAATCAAGTGTTCTTTCTCCATAGTAGGATTAGTAACAGTTTACTACTCCCACTGCATGGCAGATATCTGGCTTTTGTACACATCTAGCATACACTTAGCTTCTCGTAACTGATGCACAAGTGCAAGCAGTTCTAGCATTCACTTCTTCAACTCTTTGAAGTGTTATCCCTTTAGATAGGTCAGTACCAAATCTTAAGGTAAGAAAGCATTTCTTGGAATTTCCAGAGAAATGGAACATGTCTAAGGTGCACTACAAATGTGACAGTCCCAACACCCTCTTTTCTTTGCTTCTGAACACCTTCAGAACTAAGATTTAAGAGGTATCTTTTGAGATCGTATCTCAAGGTATGGAATAGCCAGATCATAAAACACTTATTATCATCCTTATATCATTCCAAATGGTTAGGATATTATCTGCATTTAGTACGATGAACACAATGGCACTCCCACTAAGCTTCACATGGTTCATCAAGATTCTATTTGAAATCATAACATTTATAATTTCATCAAATCTTATGTTCCAACCACAAGAAGCTTATTTGAGTCCAAAAATGGAGTTCTTTAGCTAGTACATCTTGCATTCCTCAACCATGAAGCCCTGGGGCTACTTCATGTGAATATCCTCAGAGAGATATTCTTAGAGGAATGCAATCATGACTTACATCTTGAAGATGCAATAGTCAAGTTGTGTAGCTAAGGCTAGCAATATTCTGATGATTTTAAGCATGATCACCGAAGAGCAAGTCTCACTGCAAGCAATGTCTTCTCTTCCGGTGTGTAGCTCATGGCTATGATCCGTGCTTTGAAGGTCTCTACCTTCTCATCAGGTTCCCTCTTTCTCTTGAAGATCCATTTACACCTTAACGGGTCTTACCCTTACAGGTTGATCCTCGAGGGTTCATATAAAACATTTGTATATGAAGTCTACTTTAGACTTTATTGCTAATATCCATCTTTCCATGTCATGATCCTCAGGAGTTTCATCACATAAAATCCGATCATTGTCGGACTTAACTGACACATGGAATACATCCTCAAACTCATTTGAAGAGGTAATAGTGCTTCATCTTTAATTGTCCCTTTTAGTTTCCGATTTCAGGAGCCTCATTATCTTCTCAAGATTAAATGAGTTCCTACACTTCATTTTCATCTTGATTCTCAAGAGAGTTATCCTCTAAGAATCACATTCTCAGAGATGAGATCTTTTAAGATCTCAGGGTCATAAAGTAGGTATCCAATACCATCCTTTATTTTCCTAATGAAGTAGCACTCTCTAGTGCTTAATTCCAGCTTACTTGCATGGAATCTTATTAAGGATATATATAGTGTAGTCTCTACTACTCATATATACCTGGAAACTAAGGGATAACTATGCTAAAATTCATCATTGATCAAATCATGTCACACATGATCCAATTGTATCTTCCTACAACTCCATCGAGTTTAGGTGTGTTAGGAGGATTGAGATAGAAATGATATTCATATCTTCATAAGGTATTCTTTGAATTTATCTAATAGGTACTTGCTACCTTGGTTAGATCAAATTCATTTAATCTTCCTTTAAACTTTGGTTCTAAACCAAAATTGTGAAATCTTTGAACATTTCAAAGGTTTCTCAGGTGAAGAGAAGAAATTTCATATCATACATAATCATCAATAGATATCACATATCCATAATGTTTACAATGATATAGATGATCTACATACATCAATATGTATAAAATCCCGAATACCTTGACATCTTGCACCTTTCCTAAGAGAAGGGTGTATTGGACATTTTACTTTGAATACAATATTCATAAGTATGCAAGTTTTGAAAATTTTAGACATTCTAAAGTTTCATCTCTTGCTTGTCCATTGATCTCATCAACAGACATATGTCCAAGACATGATGCCAGATCATTGTCAAATGATCTTTATCCTCTTATTGATCTTTAAAGGTTTAATTTTCAGTATTAGAAATCTTAATGAACCATTCATTAAATTTCTAATTTAGTAGAGTCCACTAGATGTCATATTACTATCTGAAATATATCCATCATAACTCTTTATGATAGGTTTATTCCAGAATTCATGTTAATTTCCAACATTTAGAAATAAACTATGAGCGTATTCTTATATCTAGGTTATAGAGACATTCTCTAAGACAAAGGGCTCTCCCACTGAAAATATGAAGTCCATCTATCCAATAGAGATTGTTGCAACAATTGCATCAAAAACCATGTAGTTGACCATTAAACCTGAAGATCAAATTTATTAATCTTCTATAACATATGCAACAATTGCAGGTGTCATTAGAAGAATGAGATACAATTATTAGACTTTATCTTATCAAATAAGCAAGTCAATATCAATTATTAATGTAGATTATTTGGGTGCTCTATCCGAGTCCTTCTCTAAGGATTCAAGAGAGACTTGATAGTCATACTATTAATACACCAACTTATTGCAGTATTGTCATTCATCCAACTCTTAGGATGTCACATGGAAGTCACAGAAGTACAATCAACTCTTTGACTATAGTTCTTACTTGGGTCTAACCCATGCTTCCACTGCACTCCCTTTATCTATAAGCAACCATTGCTTAAGACTAAGGATCTCTTACGTTAAATTCAAAAGAATTCAGTATAAGAGTATTTTAACATTTATACATGCTTCATTAAATTCATACAATATGAATATTATGAAGCTTCATGAATGACTAGAGTATAGATAGTAGAATGTTGATACTCATCATGTCTACATTCATCTAGACTCTAAAACATTGGTTCAGGTAGGTATTCAAACATTTTTGAATACATCATCTCTTTCGAGCTACCATTCTGCATAATGCAGAGAACCATGTCATTCATGATTAAATGTCTAGAGCACATATGTATGCCAAAACATCTTCTTTGATTTTATAAGGATTATTTGACAATTATGATCACCATCGACATACCACTTCCAAAGTACACTCGATGAAAGATCAAGACTATAGAGACATTCAAACCCTAAGGTGATGTCTTATTGTCTTATTTGATTGTTATTTCTCATTACGTTGAGGAAACTTGCACATTGCAACCACATACATTATGTGTCCAATTGCAAGTGCAATATCTGGATCATGAGTCCAATCCATGATATTTTACTGGTTATTATTGAGTATAGCATTAAGTGGGTTTAATGAAGGATTATCTGAAATAAGAAATTTGCGTAAGGGTATATAATATATATATACATATTTTTCTTTGATTTAGGAATTTTTATATCAAAGTTGTCTTGCCTTGTCAACAATGAAAGTTCATTCCCTTAATCACTTTCAATGTAAGAGATATTCTTACCATTATATCTCTAGCAAGATCTGGGATCTCCTTTCCTATCTTCGTCACATCCCAATAATATGAGAACCTGCGACTCCGATAAAAAGAAGCGGGAACACATTCCGCCTTGCAAGTCCAACTTGCATTTCCCAATTTGGTCTTTAACACCCTGGCTCACCACCCCTAAGGTGATGTTGACCCGTTGCTAATTGAACCAATCGTCAACAGGCTTAATACTCGCTATACGCAATCCAATATCGCCCCAATAATATGAGGACCCGATATTGGGGTCACTACATATACGGCCTTACTCTTTCGAGAAGCAAAGAACCCGATCTAATTAAATCATATATAGGATCTGTCACTTCGGACAGGCGTCTCCTATATACAACTACTGGCGACGGAATTCTTTGCCTTGACGGGAGACCATGGATGTCACTTATGTGATCCTCCACCTCTTATTCAAATTGTAATTAATTACCGTGAATCATATTCCCATAATTAATTCTTCCAAGGGAAATACACATCTATTCATAATATAGTGTTTTAATAGGATATAATTAATTTAATCACATTAAATTAACTATCAATCCTATTATCAATCAACAAACTTTGAATTTTACTTGAATAGTAGGTATAATCTCAAAGTACGTATTATTTCGAATTTTAATAATTAGAAAAATACACTTTGATTTCTCCGACATTATCCAGTTCCTACTCGCTGTCATGGCCAGTACCGACGAGAGTGGGACGGACCACATACGTTGCAACCCGCTACCCCAGCAATCTCCGACTAGACACCATATCCATCTCAGGAAAGGATAATGCCAGATAGATCATCATGTACTTTGAGATGCTCATCGGTCTTTCAACCAAAATTATACCATATAATATATATCAAAACAATTTTGATTATATTATAAGGAGATTCGCTAAACAAATCCCCAATCCTATTCAAGCAAGAGAGCTTTTGCATGTAAAAGTTGTCCTACAACTATTGTAGGATGACCTAGGGTTTTGTATGCAAACAATGTTTGTTGATGATTTCAAATTAACCAATGATCAAGATCAACTATCTTATCATTATAGTTAATGGGATGTCATTCAAGGAATTGATTATCATCTTTAAACATTTCACAAATATTTATCAATAATCAATTTCAGAAAATTAACAATTATTTTCATCAACTTGTTTGAATGACTATCACAAGGTTCATGATCGAATTTGTCAATTTCCAGCAGTGACCCCCAATCACTAAAATTAACTTATCTTGATCAATTTAAATCCAAAATACGCAAAATTAGTGTCCTAAGATTGCCAACTTGATTTACAACAGAACCTAAGTGATATTTCAGCATTTTGAGGCGCAACAAAACCGTAATTAACAAATTAATCATGTTCTGTTCTGCAGTTCCCGCAACTGTGAATACATGCATATTCAAAAGGCCATATCTTGAGCAAATTAAATCCAAATTTAATAAACTCAAATCCTATGGTTTCCTTGTTTAATGGGGAACAAAATTCGATTGAATATTTCGTGTTTAAACAATTTAAACAGTGCCGAAAAAAATCAATTAGACAGAGTTGCGAAAATTCAAATGCGCTGAAAACTTTCGCGACCCTTTCAAACCCAAGTCGTCATTGGTTCATGGATCATATCCAAAACCCTTTTCGACCTAAGGCTCTGATACCACTTGAAGGATATTGAGAATCCTCAAGCGTATCACGGAAGCGTGACGACCGTATCTCATACGATCGGGGCGACTAGTCGCACTAGTCGCTAGATGCGGCGGAAATTAAAAATTTTAAAAACTAAAGATGAAACCACATGATCACGAGAACACTTCTCAGATCGTTTCATCAAACCACAAAGTATAAGGAATACCTCTTGGAGCGTGGTTGTGATCGCGAGATCCCAAACAAGAGATCCTCCTGTCTCAAGTCCGATCCACGAAGAACGCACTTGCGGGCACGATGATGAGTCGCGTCCTTCCCGCAATCTTTGATGAAGATCCAAGCGTCGAGTCCCCTGATTTTGTCAAACAAAATCCGTCGTCTTCCTCTAGAGCAAGTCGCCCCAAAGAAGAAGGAGATCCCCGAGTTGTCGAAGGCGAAGGTGAGAGTCTCTCCTTTCTCAACACAAGATGGACGGCCACCTTTTGGAGGAGAGAAAGAGAGAGGGCGAGAATATGAGAGAGAGAGAGAGTTGTAGGCGTGTACAACTCTTCATAATGTGTGTACCAAGAAAGGCAAGGCTAGCCCTCCTTTTATATTAGTTTAGGATCCAATGATCTCAATCCATGGGACACATAGATCCGACGGCCATGCTTGGTCTATGTAATGATCAATGGCTAGGATTGTTGTTGGTTAAAACCAACAACATTTATTTATAATTAAATTAAATATATGTTGCAACATTATCAACACATTTTTAATTTAACATAAATAAATTAGTTAAGAGATTAATCAATATAATAAAATGGAGAGAATATTGCTTCCTAAAAAAGGGCGTCACCCATGACTTTTTCATGGGTGGCGCCACCTCTAAATTGGTGGCTTTTATCTCCTTTTTATTATATCACATTGTGTCTTAATAATTTGTGATAACAATTATCAAAAAAATATCCACCAAATTAATTCCAAATTTTTTTGTGAATATTTCAATCATGCCATTGAAAAATATGTGAATCAAATCCACAACCCAAACTAATTTGTAAATTACATTTCCAATTAATTGCTTAATGTGAATCCAATTCACATTAATAATTAACAAATGCTATTTACATATTTTCTCTCTCTCTCTAATATATTATAAATCATATTTATAATATATATGATTAATATGGATAGTACTATCCACATTATTCATATCCATGATAATTAAATCACATTTAATCATCTTGGATCTCTTTTCTCATATGCCCAAATAACATGAATCACATTCACGTTATTCATATCTTTGATAATTAAATCACATTCAATTATCTTAGATATCTCTTCTTATAGTATGAATCAAATTCATATTATTCGTGATAATTAAATCATATTTAATTATCCATTTTTCTCAATGCTTGGATACAGAATTCATCAAATGAATTATTCTTGAACTCCTTCAAGAATAATGTGCTTTCTCCGCAGATACTTGGAGATAAGGACAGGACGATTGTATTGTTCCACGTATAGTGACTTGGATATTGAGATCACATCTCAAATCCAGATCTTGGGCCTCTCATAGATGCTTGATTAAATCAAGACCGTAAATCTAATCTTTTCATTGCATCCGAATCACATTCAGATCAATGTCCAACATTTGGACCAAGATCAGATTACTTCTCTACTGAGAGGAGTCACTAAAATCCAGACCCGTTTCATCACTCCCTAGGAATGGAAGCGTCATGGTTATACAATCGTTTATGATCACATCACCCTCAGGTATTCCCAACACCTTTACATCCTGCATACTGGAAGACCCAGAATAAATCCAAAGTATTAGATCAACTTTATACTGTCTACTTGAGGGTTTTATCAGTAAGTTCTCATTTGATCACTGGGATTTGGTATCGATCACATACTTTCCAAAAGCATATATCATACCGAGGTCTTGATCATATACTTTCCAAAAGTATATATCAAACCTACAAATTCAGTCAAACTTCCAAAGCGAGACGACCGTGCACGGAATTTGATTCTTTCCAATATCTCATGAGTGAGCTCATGTCTTCCGGTTCAGTAGTGAACCTGTATGATCCCTTTGAGAGATCGTATTACTCATATGCCCTTATATGCACACCAGCGCGCCGATGTATAGACCTTGGTTAGGTCATCAACCTATCGGTCTGCCAAATGTACATACTCAGACATATAGTAATACATCTGTCTCCGGTCAGAGGATGCGTGCCTATGCTGTGGCAGCATTCAACATAGGACTTAGGTTATCTCGATCTCGTTAAGTCAACCCATTGACCTAACTAATCTGACACCTCCGAATCACTATTCCCATGCAGAGGACCTGCATCAAGAGGTCGGTCAGATATCAACCTATATGAGAAAGGATTGCTATCTCCTACTCAGGCTGGAGATCATCTCTTAACAATCATTTGACGGTGCTTGATGAGTCCTCAATCTAACTCTTTAGATATTCATCCAAGTACCAGCCTCTATGATTCAATTATTGAATCAACAACTGTATGATCATTAAGATGGTCGTGGTACATAACCCTAATTGTACAGAGGGACCTATTATGCAAATTATTTATTCTTCATTTCAGATCAGGGAATGATATACGTAATAACATTTATTGCATAATGGCTCGCTTTGGGCTCACATGTCCAACACCCCTCTATCATTCATTGTAACCACTTGTCACTATATGCCTCTATTCACCGAGATCTCTCTTTGTCGTTGTTGCTTCAGGTTCCCCATTACTGTTGCTTTAGCCTCCTTATCGTTGTTTTAAACTACCTCAATCCCCATCATTGCTCCCAAGTTTATCAAAAATCGATCGACTAGTCGGGTCGATGGGGTGACCCACTGAATAGAGACTAGTCGGTCACTAACTGATCGATCGACCAACGTTTCCATTCGAGCATCAAGGTCCAAAGGTAGCTGCACACACTAACTAACAAAGAAGTATTTGATCGCGATGAAGAATTTGAGAGTCACTATGAAGAGTCAGAAGCCGCTATCCAGGAAGTTCCCGAACCTCCACTACCTTCTCCGATGCTACAACCAACCACACCTCTGCTGCCAACCCCGATATCTCCTCAAACTTCACCTTCATCGGTCAACCAGCCTTGTCACCTCCGCCAACCACAACCCTGTCACCTTTCGCACATGTACAATGCCTTGCACCAATACCACCGCCACTTTTCGCTGGACCACTAGTACCGTCATCCCCACCGACCCTACCGTCCCTGCTACCCAAACCACCACCACCACCAACTCTACTTCAGCTGCCACCTTCCGCTCAACCCTACCACCGCCGCTAATACCTCCCTCCACCCCACCCGTGTCGTGGGTAAACTCCTCGAAACGTTTACCTTCCCTGACACCAACCCTACCAATACCATCTCCGCTAGCACCGACTTACCCCCATCCCCCAAACATTTACCTTCCCCTACCACCACTCCTGGGGAGACCCGTGGCCGAAGATCCAAGGCCAACGACGCTCACGCTGGCCTTTCCCTTATTCCCACCCATTGCCGCTGCCATAGTTGGGGAGAGGAAAAACCCGTAATATGGGTTGTGTCGTACTCTTCACAGGAAATCATATCTTGATATAATATGAATTGGCTGCTAAAGGGCATTTTCATGGGGGCCCCTCCCCTTAAATTATTTTACTTAAAAGTTAAAATACGAACGAACTTAGTTAGAAAGGTTTATCTAAGTGAATGGGCAGAAAAGTTACTAAGAGGCCCCTCCAGTGTTCACTAAATCGGCCGCATAGGCCGCATATGCCCGTGCGGCATGTAGACCGCACCGATTACTTGAATCAGTGCATTATGCGCCCTCCCCGCATATGCGGCCCGCATATGCCCCGTATATGGCCCGCATACTGCTCCAGCAACTCCAACTTTTCAATCTTCTCATTCAGGTCCTTAATTCCGTAACTTTGCCTCTTCATTCAATTGTTAGAATATGACATGCATTTATATACAATTGCAATGCATTTCACGATTATGTATATGCAATGTTTTATGTTTTTCTCATGTATTATTTTCACGAGTATATACAATGTATCGTCAAATATTTTTTATATATGTCGATTGAGGTTTTGTTCATGTAGTGCATGTATGTGTATTGAAGTTTTGTTATTACGAATCATACAATGTAAAGTTTTTATGGTAAATGTTTTTTTGTGATTAAATATGAGGCAATTAAAAATATATATACACGCCCATCTAACATGAACCATTTTTCTTAGATCTTCTTTAACTCCACTTAGATACATAACTTCAGTGGTAATGTTAGTCATAGATATTTTTTATTTTTAAGTAAAAAATTAGAAAACCGCTTATAACCGCATATACCCCGCATATGCTCCCGCATACCGCTTAATCAGCATTCAGTGACCAGTCCAAACGCATACGCGTACCGCTTTCCTGAACCCTGGGCCCCTCTTTCCACAACTATTACAAAATAAACATTGAGGATGAACAAAACACTAACAAGTTATGGGATCAAATCATGATTGATCAGTCACGTATCGCAATTGTAAATCAATCAATTCATTAGGGGATGGATTTTTTGAAGCCTCAAAAAGCTGAGGCATTGTAGAATCGTAAAATTGGGCAAATATAGAGTTGCAATTAATTTAGGGGTTTGTCATAGTTTTAATTTTGCTCAATAAGAGTCCAATTAGGGTCTTCCATCCCGTTTGAGTCAATTGCATTTTTATCTTTTTATATAAATAAAGAGATGGTACCCACTTAAATGGTCTCATTGTATTGCAGTGTGCTTACGACTCAAAGGACCAGGATTCAAATCCCCTCGTGTGGAGGTCGCGTTAGGTAGTCGACATCCGACATAAAATATAGTCGAATTTTTCAACATGGATTTGAGCAAGAATCCATATTGCCGACCCTACTTATAGTGTGAGAAGGCTTCGTCATATAAATAAAGAGATGGCATCTGATATTTATATATATATATATATATATATATGGACGGTTGAGATATTTTAAGAGTAAGTTAGGATGTTATTTAATTTTGAATTTTATTCACTTTCTAATTTTTTGATTCCACCCGGTTCAAGAGTCATTGTATTAGGTTGTTCAAGTTAAATTAATATTGGAGGTTCTCCAACTTATCCTTCTCCCTTTTCTCCTTCTCCCTCGCGCATCTACGCGCTTCTTCTTCCCAAATCCCTCGCAATTGGAAAGTTTCTTCATGTCATCCCTTCCTCCAAATTTCTTCTCCACCAAAAAACTTTCCTTCTACATCATTGATGCTTAAGAAGGTGGATGGAGGTTGGTGATTCGGAGCTTGGAGGCGATGAACAAGGCTTTATTAGGGAAGTGGAGGGTCTAATTTGCTTTGCAAGACATTGTGCTTGGTTTATGGGGCCTCTTCGAAACCCTCTCCACAGGCTATTTCCAGTGTTGCAATAGTCACCCGATTGGACCGATTATTCAATTTGACTTCTCTATTCGGTGAGGCGGCCGAATAGAATAACTCGGACCAACTAATCGACTGAATAGTAATAAAATAATATTTTTTATTATATGTTTTGGTTTGTTATAATTGTTACAAGTGCAAAGTGATAGTTAGATTTGAATAGTTTGATTGCAATTTAATTAGTACTTTTATCTTGTTAATTAATGAACACACGTATATATAAGATTATATGTATTAAACATACTTTCTTCTATCTAAAATGACCAAAAGGATTTAACTGGATATTTTCAATTAGTCACCCAACTGCCATTTATTCTTTACTTTAGTCAATGATCCTTCCAGCCGAATATCGAATACCGATTTTTGCAACACTGGTTGTTGCTGTATTTATGCCTTTTAACTTTTGGAAGGATATTTCTATGATTCTCCCTCATGTGATTTCTCTTAGGAGGCCGGTCTTAGGTGATGGCTATAGGTTCCATTTTTTTGACTAATGAGTGGATTGGGCAAGAAACATTACGTGCTCGTTTCGCTTGCTTTTTCACTCTAGCAACTGATGCAGGTTGTTCTTTGAGGGATTGCTGGGAAGGCGGCAACAGGATCCAACTCTTTCATATTTATTTATTTATCAGATCAGCATTTTGCAGAGTTTTTGCAGCTTTTGGTGACTTTGCCAGCTTGTGAAGGATTGTTTGATATTGTGGATCATTGATCTTGGACCGATGGCTCACAGTGCGGGAGGCATACCAGGCTTTCTACTTGATGACAATTTTTGATCCGGCGTGCCTTTGACCAGTTCATAGACTTATAGAGGTGGAAGGTTCCGTTGTGGATCTAGAGTTTTAGTTGTTAGCTGAGGGGTCACGTTATGACCAGTGCACGAAGACATAGATTCTTTCCTAGGAGCTACAGCACATGTCAGCACTTTTTGGCAAAAGAGGAGAATGTTGAGCACCTATTATGCGGTGACAAGGGAGGCGTAGGTTGCGGCGCTTGTTGAGATGGTCTCTACCTCCGATTGGGTTTGTTTCTGGGAATCCGTGGATGTTTTGGTATATGGGGGTAGCTCCACCAAGATTTTGGTGGCAGCTATCCTTTTGTATATGTACGGGGTGGGTCTATATTCTGGGGCAAATGAAGTTATGCTTCAGCACCTTCCAAATACAATTAAGAAGATGCTGCCTTCTATCTGGAACTAATTTATCGACCCAGCTCCCCTGCATGATCGACTCCGCTTGCCAGTTTTGTTCCCAAAACTCAATCACATAACAATCATCACACTTTGGCAAAAAGCATCAAACACAAGCATGTCCCTTTTTCATAGTTTCAACTGGAACTCCATCTGATTCATTTGGCCATTCCCCTGGTCAACATGGTTTTGTTACTACTTATTCTCATCTTCCCTTTTAAGTATTCGTATGCCAATATTTTGGTAAAATGTTTGCATGTGGTTGCGATTGGAAAATTTCGCTTTGTCAAGTATCTGAGCTGATGAATTGATATTTTTGTCTTTTCTTACCAATTAGAGTTAATAACGATTGAGCTTTTGTCCTAGTGAATTATGTTTTTGGTCACGCTTTCTTAACTTGTACTAACTTATTGGCAGCTGGAGCCTTTGTGCATTTCTGTTGTCGAAAAGATCAAGGATTCCCTTGGCTATGTCGGGGAGATAGTATTTGATCCAAATATTGGTGCTTGGTCTGGGAATCTACCAACTTATTTCAAGGAGGGAAGTAATTCAGATTCTTGTAGCAGTGCGGAGGCGATTGTAGATAATGCTGAACTTTCTGCTATATTTCAGTCCTTGTATGGGAAGAACTCAGGGGCACAGTTGAGCTTTGCACAGGACATTGCTAGCTTTCAGGTAATGGTTTCTTGTAGGGGAAATGCAAACCAGCTCATGGTGCCTTTGCACTTGTACATGTGTCCTGTTTTTCTAGTTATAATCTCATGGTTCTGCTGACATATTTTTCCGGATGTTAGTGCTTGGTTGCAAGATGAGCTCCACGGCCGGCATATCAATCTTAATGTGCAAAAAATATTGCCTTCTGTAGTAGCCTAATAAAGTATTTGTGTTTTCTCCAGGGCTTTCCTTATCGGCACACTCTGGTGGTAACCACTAAGAGATCCGGGTGTTCATAGGAGAAACTTACATCTTAGTTAAATAATTAAAACATTGTGTATTTAGAAGAGAAGAAAATCATAGGCTTGGCATGATGGTTTTTTTATTGTACTCTGCGTCAGTTGTGCAGCGTGAAAAATGAACCACATAAACAATGCTTCCTACTACATTCTAGGCGCAAGGAGTGGTATTAGTGCCGATTTGAACATAGTAGATACATCCAAAAGTAGAAATAATTATGATATGCTTTGGCATTCTTTTTCGAATATGTAGAAAAACTGGTCTAATTATTTTTTACCTACTTTTGATCTTTGTTTAGGTGGTATTCACAAATGATGGTAAACTGATAGGGTTCCAACCAACAAACCGTGTGGCTCTTAATTACTGGGCTGCCAACCCCTTCGCAAAACTTCTTTATCGTGGGAGGAAACTTTCACCTGGTGAGCCTCTTTTACACCTGCAGTATAGAAAATGCAGAAAAATAAAGTTTATGTTTGTGCTTTCTTCTTGACCTTGTTTATTAATTGTTGGCAAATCCGTTGGGGGTTCCTGTCAGGTCTTCTTGAGACAGGGCTTAAGATTCCTCACCCGGAGATGATTATTCTGGTTGAGCTTCTGCTGTCGGTCAATCCGAAGTCATGGTTTGCCTTGGCACGTCAATTTCAAGTGTGAAGGTGGCAAACTTGATGTATGAGATATCATATGCTCACTGTTTCTTTAGCATGCCAGATCTACGCACTGGCCATGCCATCTATCCCATATGCATCTTGGTACGGTCGAACACTTGATGATGCCAAGATTTGAAAGCCTCTTATGATGGTGATGCCTTGTTTGAGATGCAGTGCAGAAGATGTGGAATACAGCCTTTCAAAAGAAGATGTTGAATACAGGCAGCTTTCCAAGTGTGGAATACAAGATGCATCTGTTTGACTATCTTGCGTATATTTACCAGGTGATATGATGCTAGGGAAAGCTTTAGAGTTTCTATACTAGTTGTAGAATTTTTTGATGTTAGGGAATGCTGTAAACAATTCTAGTTGTAGAATTTTTTTTGATATCCATAACCACCATGTACATGTTCGAAGGAATTTGACTTTTAGTTTTTATTTTAATGCGACAGTTAGGAAAAGAATGAAAAGTTACATCTTTTGATTCTACTTTTCTTTCCTCGAGTACTCTAGTGTAACAGACAGATCATCAGTTGAATATAAAACAGAACGTTTTAAAAATGTACAAATATTAGGAGAGATTTAATTTCAGGGGTGGATCCCCTTCTGTGAGCGGTTTCTTGGCAGGGGCTGCTGTGCGGCCGCCCGTCCAGCGGCTGAAGCGAGTGATTTTTGACTAGGTATTTTTTATTAATAGTGATTTTTTGCTTTATGTGGTTTTCAAAACTGCTTGCCTCCGCCTTTTGATTGAGCATGGGCTGGCTGCAATCTCGCAGCAGCCCATGCGTGAATCCGTTCGCAGCTTGGATTCACTCCATTAACCTTAAATTGATGGAAGGCTATGTTTTAAAGCATGCCATCATTAGTGTTGAGGGGATCTTCACAGTTCATACTGGAGGGTGTTTGTATAGTTTGCTGGTTGTATGTTGTTTATTTCTATTGCATGGCCTCAAATGTTGATATTAGTGTTCTTTAGCCAAATTCCGAAAGGAAATTGTTGCGGAAATGGCCATAAAAAGTTATTTTTAGGAAATTTAATATCTCCATTGTTCTTCAACAGATGAGATGGAAATGTACACTTAGGGTCTGTTTGGTTGCAGGGTTGGACAGGGTTGGCTTGGGCAGGGGTACCCCTGTGAATAGTAAACTGTGAGGAGGAGAACCCTGTTTGGTTGGAGGGGTAACCCGGGTTGGGCCAAGCCAACCCTGCCCAACCCTGCAACCAAACAGACCCTTAGTTTTCTATAATAGAGGTGCAAATAAGAGGTTTAACTTATATCGCATCATAGAAGGCAATGTTTAAAAAAGTATAGTGGATTACACCAAAGTCCATGAACTATACACTCAATTTTGAAATCGTAATTGAGTTTTAAAATGTAACAATAGCATACTTAATCTTTAGGATTCGTCTCAAATTGATTTAAACTATAATGTGATTTAAGGTTAGAAAGACAATGAATGCGTAAAAATTGAGCATCACATTGTTGGTTTTTTTGAAGTTTATGTATGACATCAAAATTGGTGTATAGTTAAAAAATAACAGGTGACGCACATTCACATAAAACCATCAATAATGCGATATTATCCTTATACTTGGAAAATAAAGTAAAATGAAATGTGCATTAAATTAAGTCACAATGCCTGTTTACCTACTTGCTATCTTTTGAGGAAAGGGAAGCGGTTTTGTGCATAGCTAACTTGTTACACAAAACAGTTTCCCTTCCTTTTTTTTAAAAATAAAATCATGTATATTTATCTATATATCTCTCCTATATGTCATTCGATTTTCGTCAGAACAGAGACTCCTATACCCTCGATATAGAACATGTAATTTAACGGTCCCAAATTTGTTGTAATCGACCTGTTCTGGATGGATGGCATATGAGTCTTTGTTTCTGACAAAATTCGAACGACATATATGAGGGATATATAGATGAATATACATGAATTTATTTTCGAAAAAAATAAAAAAAAGAGGGGGAGGGATTGAGAAAACATCTTCCTTTTCCTCTTTTTCAAATAATATGATTTTTAGATTATCAAAAATAAAAAATTATATATTGATTTTCATAGGTTGATTCATTATTCTACATATAATGATTGACACGGAGCTTGCATCAATTGAATATAGAAATGTATACTTTTTGCTACTTTTTCCTATAATTTAACGTTTATTTGTTAAAAGTAAATTTAAATTTCGAATCAATTATTATCACAATAAAAATATAAGATTAGTAAGATTAGACTTTAAAATATGCATTACTTTGATGAAAAATTCTTGCGAAATCATCAATATTTGGTAATGCAAGTAATAAGTTACTTGTTTATACTCCTAAAAATGCGTACCCATTGAATAAATATATAATGGTATAATATTTATTTATCAATATAACTATTGTATATTTAAGCCTTACATTAAATAAAATGAATAATCCTAGGAATATTATATATATTTTTTAGAAAAAGCTACGAATATAGATAACGTAAACTAATGTTTGTAAGTACATAATTTATACCGACTCGATCAGCATCTGAGTCTATTGGACAATCTCATTTTTCAAGTATGTTATGTTGTTAATAATTTATATGAATTATGTCATTATTATTATATCATCAAATTCTTTTAAAATATATCAATATGTTGTAACAAAAACAATTACAACATACAACTAATGAGACATTGTCAAAATCACATTTGACAAATTCGTGACTACCATTATTTTTTACCGGCATATTATTATTATCATTATTATTTTATATTTTTATTTTATATTTAGAGAAAATAAAGTGATTAGGTGGTATCATATATATGTATATGTCTTTTAGAGCTCCTTTTGTCGGTATAATGTATTTTGTTATCATTTCTAATTGGATGATACATTGAACACAATTGAAAGAGGATTCTAAATGGATAAATCTTTTTTATTTCACCGGAGATTATGAATCGATGGACTTTTATATGACACATCATAAAGTTTACAAGTTATTTTTAGATGTAATTGAAGGTAGCCTCGAAGATTTTGCGAGACTCTTCGCGGTAAATTAGTTGATTTTTCGAGACACTCTCTCATTGCCCTTCCCTTTCATTACACCAATGCGGTTACCTTTCTGGTCTAATCAAATAACATATTGCTTCCAATATAGGTATTACTAAAAGTTAAATTACAGAAGCTTGTTCAAAAAAATTAAACGGGAAATACTTCACCTGGATTGCCGAATAGAGCACCCAACTAGTATAGATTAGGAATATAGACATTCCAACCCATTTTAGTGGAGGGACGCGCTATCTATTTACATCCATTAGTTTGTAAGGGCTTTAATGCATACTTTGACAGAAAACAAATGAGATATTTTGCAAATACCCCTAGATTTTTTTGTTAAATGCATACAGGTCCAGGAAGGAAGTTTCACGTGCTAGACACATGACTACTGAACCTTTTGCGCGCTAGCCCCGATTGTTTCTACAACTTTACATAACAACCTAAAATTTCCTAATATTTGAAGATGTACCCATGTACTGCAATATATTATCCTATATCTTTATAATACATATTATAATAAAAATACAAAATATAAAAATATAATAAAAAACGTATAAATACAATATAGATACTATATACATTATTTAATAAGTTGTGAAAAAAATATATTTTCTAGCATTAAATAAATCATTAAAGATATTAAAAAATATAACAAACTTTAAAAATCATTAAAAAATAGGAAAAACGTTTTTAGAAATCTAATAAAAATTATATTTAGTATATTTTATTGTAATTTTCATAAAAAATCAAAAACAAAATAAAAATTGAATATTAAAATCCATGAAAAAAATTAAAATACATATAAATTTTAAAAATTCATAACTAAATAAATAAAAATCACACAGAAATGTACAACCTATCATTTTAAAAATAATTTCACCTACTTTACAATAAAATAAAAATATTTTGCTACTGATTACTATCTTAAAAATCGAAAAAAAATCTGTTTTCAATAAAATCCAATTTTCAACATTAAAAATAATACAAAATCTATAAAAATCCTTTAAAACTTTCTAAATTCATAAAATCAGAAAACAAAATAAAACATAAAAATATCAAAATAAAAACCAAATAAAAATTACAAATAATTTTCTAAAATAATAAAAATATAAAATTCTTAAAATTCATAAAAACAATATAAAATTCATTAAATTAAAAGAAAATATCAAACAAAATAAAATAAAAATTAAGAAAACGTTTACCTTAGCGTTTCTATAGTTTTCCCCTAGTTTCCAACAATTTGCCTCCTTGAGTTCGACACTCCCGTACTTGACATTATACACATCTTGTTTAGGAGTATAAATAAAATAAATATAAAGATTAACTGAGATTTTTTTTTGCAAAAATTTCACCCGATCGATTCAACGACATTGTTCTTCTTTTAAAATAGTAGATCGGGTGGTTTATCCTTGGAAGCTCAAGCGAGTCTTGTTTGCTTATGTTTTATCGTATGTATCTTTTGTCTCCGACTATTGGGGCCCCATTTCCGTACGAACTCAACATAAACGTTGCATCAGAGCCCATGCAATTTTGCCTAGTACCCGTACAAGAAGGCAAAAGCCCTCGATGAAAATTCAAAGGAAAAGCATAAGCATCTCCTTTTGTCTTCGCATCTTACCATCTCCTCTCTTCTTCACGGTGTAGCATCTCGATAATATGTAAATTGCATTGCGATAATTTTGCATCTCTGCATCTTACTTGTATGATTACTCTCTTCGTCTTCGCACTTTTACATCTCCATCTATAACATCTTCGAACCCATTTCGTCGTATAAATCCAAGATTAATGGCATTATAACGCTCCTGCTACATTTATATATCTCGTCATCGGAAGATGTATAACATCTTTGTTTGTTTGTAATTATCATATGAATCTTATATTAGTGTCTTATTTCACAAAATACGCTTATGTATCTTTATGTTTTAATCTCTTCGAATCTTAGCATCTATTGTAGTTTGTCCACTCTCTATTTTGGACTGTGAGGTAGTTTGGCATATATCGAGTTTTGCCAATTATTTGGCATCTCTAATATTTGTCGCTTAACTACCTTGCAACATGATGGTTAAAGGTGTTCACTCACTCATGCTAGAGTCCCATTTTGTAACATCAATTTTGCTCACAACTTCTTATAAAATTCATAGCTATACCTACCCTTTTGTAGTAACAGTTGTGCCTTTACATTACCTTGACACAAGGGCAGAAATGTGAATATTGTAAGAAGTTCAGGGCACAACTAGTATTACAAAAAAGAGAGGTGCATAACTGATATTGCATAAGTTAAGAAAGACGCAAGTGATAAAAACTCTAATTTTTTATGGATTGAGGATTATGTTTGATTTTATATATTTTATTATTTTTATATAAATCCGATTTTTAGGACTGCTTTCGTTTGTGTATGGTTCAGTTTTTTTCGATGTGGACTTTATTTGTAGGATTGCATTCGAGTTCTTACATAGATTTGAACATTATTTGTAGGATAGTGTTTGCTTTTGTATTTTTAGATTGACCTATTTTTGTAAACTATAGCTTGGAGCTGTATTTTAATGCTCTACAATAATGTGATAATTATGACTAAATTTGATTTTTTACATTATGATTTTTCATTTATTTGTACTATATAAGAAACAACAGGTTCCTATATACCAACAATTCTAGAAAATTCACTTACAAACTAAACAATCATTCAATCAGGAGCGGGAATAGTACATATCATGGAAGGGACATAGCCCGTCCTTGATTATTATATGTCACTTATGCAATGTATCAAGTTTTTATAATGACCCCTCCTTTAACTATATAATAAATAGTGTTGTTAGAGAAAGGTTGCAAAGTCACTTAATGATTTTCACTAGGTTATTATTTTGGAGACCAGTTCGAATCTTACCTCTTCCAATTTTAATTCCTTTTATATAATTTATCCATTCACTTCCAAAGCATCAAAATTAAAGTATAATTTGATATAAAATTGTATCCGAGTTCATTTATCTTTCTCATTGAAAAAATATTGTTTCCTTTTAACCATAAACTTTTTTTATTTCAAAATTTCATGTGATAGTTTAGCATTTTTGCACGGATTTAGAGAGGCTTAAATTATTAGATTTATCATATTCTAAAAATCGCTATTGAAAATAATAATCTATATGAAAATCTAACCTTAACAATAGATTTAAATTGTAAGTTTATCAAAATTGAAAGAGGTTTATTTTAAAAATGTCAACTCTATTTAAATTTATTATTTAAAATTACAATGATGTTTTTCCAATTTTGAGCATATCTAATAGTTGTATATTGGGCCCTTCCTTGATAAAATTCCAGGTTCTGTCCCTACATCCAGTATTGACATCCAATGCAAGAAAAGATGTTGAAAATGGCCATGATGAACCATTTTTAAGTTAAGAATATAACACAGAAAAAAGATATTTTCCATTTGTATAGTACATTTACATCGAAAAATACGTCTCGGTGTGTTTGCTGAAATAAAAATAAAATTACGTCCGCCATCACATTGGCTAAATATGTGTGCGAATGAGGACTTTAGGGAACCAGCTAAAAGAACCAAAAAAACAAAATTCGATCAAGAGAAAGAACTTGTAATGGTTGCACTGCTTAATTATATGAATACAAACAATGACAGAAATTGTAGAAGTGAATTAAAATCGAATTTATAAATGAGCAATCATTGCCTCCATTTAAAAAAATATGTTCATATGGGTCACAACAAATCTTGGTAACGTAAGCAATGCAAATATAGATTTATTTACACGGTTCATATGATCTTGTCAAAAAAATCTATAGAGTCTATCATTTTCAATATACCAAAATAGATCGTAAGAACCATTTAAGAATAAGATGTTAGAAATATATGGGGTCATGAGAGCTTGGGTTTCTATCTGAGCATTTTAAAGAGAAATAATTGAGAAATATGTATTTCATTGTATACTACAACTTGATTACGAAGATGAAGTCACTATTGATTGGAGTCCACGATTGTGCAGGACGCTCAGCCAGATCAATGTGGGAGTCTAAAGGCCCATTCGGTTCGGGAATAAGCAGGTATAAGGATGAGGAATAAGGAGAATAAGAGTTTATTCTTTGTTCGGTTGGAGGATAGGAATAAGGAGAATAAGGTGAAATAAAGGTAAGTAAGGTGGGATAAAGATAGGAATAAGAATGCAATAAGATGGAATAATGGGGAATAGTTGTACCACTGGAAACCATGTCGGGAGAAGAATTGACCCCTTATTCCAAAACTTATTCTCCTATCAAACAGACCCTAATTATTTCGATGCCAAACTTCTCACATGGATTCTCTTATTGCTGACAATTCGAGCATATGGCCATTAAATGCTTGGCCATATATTTGCTGGTGGATCACATGCCACAGCCTTATTAGCCACGTCATCCACTGCTCATGGCAGGTCCTCAGTCCAAGGTCACTGACCACCACTTTATCATGTGATAGCTTATCTCGAGATAAAATCCCCTTATCGTGTGACAAGACAACAAGCAATGCTAAAAAGACCTGGTGGAGCAAGAAAATTTATGTATATACTAAGATATAAATTGAGATATGGTTCATGCTATTCAAAGTAGTGATTAACACCGTGATTTAACCACTTTGGAGGGGCATGCATAGTTTCATGCAATGGAGCATGATTTTTTTTTAAAAAAAGTCTACAATATTATTCACATAATATAAATGTTGTTTCTGCATCTGTTTTTAATTATAATCTTCCAGTGGGTACTGTTGCAAAGGTAAAGCCAGTGCATGCCCGCGGGGTAACTCTATCCTCTTCTCGACCGACCGATCAAGATCGAACGGCAGAAAAACTCCCGGAAACCAGCGCGACGTGGTCGATGCACCTGAAGAAGAGAACGTGCCACGTGGGCCATGTAGACCCCGCTTCCTTAACGAGTCAGCAACCCTCTACCGCACATCTCCCCGAGTAAGTGTCGACTGTCCGATCAAGATGAGCCTCGTCCCGCGCGAGCGCACAGCCCCACGATTCGGTGGGGCCCCTCGCTCGAGTTGGCGGTCTCCATCTCCCGGCTGTGGATATATGGCTTGACGCATGAGCACGTGGCGATGGGCCATTGGATGATACGGAAAAGAGCGTATGGCGACAGCGCCGCTATCTATCGTGTTGGAAACCATTTTCCGTTCCTTTTTTATATTGTTTTGCGGGTAATTTTGCTTTTCGATCTTTTAGAATTTTGGCGATATTTTAGTTTCCAGTTGAGGTGGAGTTGGTGATAATTAGAAGCATATTCCTACCCTCGATTCCAATTCCTTTTTTTATATATAACATACATATATTTCATGAGAAGAAATTTGTAGGAGTCAATTCCCAACCAAGGGAGTACCATGAGCTCCCATAGATGGGAGTATAAAACAGATGGTATAAGAAAAGGGAAGAGAAAAAAAAGGGAACCAATGAAGGATATATGCACTGCCCATCACGGAGACAAAATCACATATGCTATCAGTATGTATATCTTCCGTCAAGAGATCAAGTTCTCGAGGGAAAAGTCAATAAAACAGACATCAAAAAAGTAAAAAAAATATAGAAATCGTCCGCTCTTCCTATAATTTCAAATACAAAAAGTTTTGCTCTGAACCTGAGGTAGCGTTGGACCACTGGTTACCCTCCTCTTGGGGGAGTTTACCCCCTTAACTCACATCCCCCTCTCTCTTCGTGGGCCCCACTTTATTCTTTTTTAAAAAATTAAATAAATCAATTTTACATCATCAATCATATCAAAAAATTATATATTATACCATCATATCATATAAAAATTATAAACTACTCCACTTCTACTCACTTTCAAACTTCAATATAATCACATAACAATAACTACTTACTTTTTCAAACTTCAATACAATCGTATCACCCCAAACCCACTTCTAACCCACCTCCAGTTTAACCATTTAACACCAAAATTCAAAAACAGGTTATTCTCTATCAGTTTAACTGCCTTAACCTGCCAACCAAACACACCCTTGATGGAACCTACCAAATGTTCACTTAGCCAAATTTCACAAAAGGATACGGGTCGAGAAGAATTCAATTGAGGGACATGCAGTAGATTTGGAGCTGGAGGTCATCCTATAATCGATTCTGAGACGAAGAAGCTGATACATCATCTCATGTGATGATATTTTGTTAATATATGGTGGATTTCGCTTTACTCTTTTAATGCATTGAAAGAAAAAGAAATGGGAAAAAAAAGATGATAGTTTGGCTTGGGACAACTTTATGTGCAAGGAACAAGCCTGATTGAATTCGACATATCAAATTTTGTACTAATCCGATATCTATAACATGTTAATTCTAAGGGGGCGTTCGGTTCGAGAATAAGCAGAAATAAGGGGAATAAGGATCTACTCTCTATTCAGCTGGAAAGTTAGGAATAAGGAAAATAAGGTGAAATGAGGATATGTAAGGTGGAATAAAGATATGAACAAGGGTGGAATAAGGTGAAATGATGGTATCTGGATGGGAATAGTCGTACTCTTGGGAACCGCGTTGGGCAGGAAGTTGATCCCTTATTCGAATGCTTATTCTTCAAACGAACAGAGCCTGGAGATCAAAATTAAATGTTTTGAAATGGTTCTTTTTCTTTAAGTGTAGGGTGAATCTGAAATTTATTAGGTTCGCTGATCAAATTCTATACTCTCAATCTATACGGTTAGATTTTACAATGATGATCTTTATCCTCTCGTTGTTTGACTAATTGTGGCTTAATTATCGAGTATGTGGACTATCATAATAGGAATATGATCGCAGGAAAGCTCTAATTGGATTTGATTGATATTTTAACATTACTTTACTTGGTCCCTAAATTGCTTTAACGTACTAATGTTAATGTTTATCTTTTGTGCTCTTTTCTTTAAATCCTCCTTTTTTTTAATTTAGTGAACTTTACTTTTCATTATAGAACCAACATGATCGTATCAGTTATCTATCACATATACATGACGTTGTGGTTTTCATTTATCACATGTCAACCTAACTTGATAATATTTTTATTTGAGGTTAGCCCCCGATCATAATTCATCATTTCAAACCTAATTAAGCCGTCTCAAAGACCTACATATACACAAGCATAACGGTATTAGGATGTGATTATTCTTGGAATTGGATTCTAAGTATTTTGACTTGAAAATACATTAATTTTAGCTCAACGTAGGGTTAATTGACCTAATATCATGATTCCTCCTATATTACGAATAATTCAATTTTAACTTAAAGATGCATTTTATACTTATATGGTAGTATAAAGAAAGAAACTTCAATAGAGAAAAAGCTATCTATTAAACTTCTAAGTTAGAGGGATGATTTTGTTAGAGCTAAAAACTGTGAGAGCGTGAGGGCAATGATTTTGGATCACTAGATTTTATCTTCTTTCTTCTGGTTGAATCTAGTGTCCAGAATCACTGCTCTCATCCTCTCACAGTTTTTAGCTCTCACAGGATCACCCCTATCTATGTTATTTATATCATTTCACATATATATACCCTAATTCATATATTATGTGTAACTTTATAATTATGTTATTTACATCTTAGTGAAAATCTTTTAGTATCATTTTTCTTAAATCATATGTGAAAGATATCGGTTGGGATTTATATTTTTACCCAGGAAAATGCTCATATATTGTTTTTAGTTTTATGTTATCATTGTAATTATCCAATTAATCTAGCTTTGTAAAAGACCATATAATCTCTTTCAAGGTTGATTCCTTAGTTCTATTTCCCCGCATAGTTATTATTATAAAAGAATATGTGACATGTCTCGTCTATATATGAGACTGCTGAAATTTCACCAAATCACATCCTATAACAACTTCTAAGGGGGAGTTCGGGTTGCGGGTTACCTGTGCCCTAACCGGGTTTGCGACGATTTTGGTCGAAAACCCGAGAGTTTCCAAGCAAGTCTTCCCTCAAAACCCTTGTTGTACTCCTAAGTTGAACATCATGGATTTTTATACTCTAATTGAAAGGGAACATTGGAAATTTTATTATCGCTTAACGGTATATTCTATATTTTCTTCTCAATTTTTGAGTCTCTCATTTGTTCAAATGGTATCTGCAGTATAAGTGATCGTGTGCTACTAACTTTGTAAATTGTTATTTTCTAAGAGAAGTTTAGTTTCTATCAACCAAAAAATTATATTATATTAAAATTAAAGTTCGAAGTTGTGTCATTTTATTTCTTTATATTTTAGACAATTATAAGTTAACAAATCATAAAGATTCTTGTGGAAGAAAAATAGGAAACGGATCGTGACTTTCCCAAATATTTCTTAGATTTACACTCTTGAGGTAAAACTGGCATATTGTTCTCTTTATACATCTAAATGATATGATTTAAAATGCTAGAAAGAGATACTTAAAAGTCCAATATACACTATACTCATTTGGCAGATTTATCACTAAGACTTCTTAAAAGATTTGTCAAATTGTAGTTGATAATAGAAATATAATTGAAGAAGAGTTGTATTTCAAACAATAATATAGCTTGAAGCCAATCAATAAGAAGTTTCAAATGTCATTAGCAAGCATTCAACATCCTCTCCTTCTAAAGGGATGGTCCAAATTTTCAAGAAAACCATCATGTGCTCAATATAATTCACATGCTTACCATTTATTAATCAACTTCAATATAATTTTATGCATAGCATTTTCTATTTTTTAATAGTAAGTTTAAAATTAAGTTGTCTTTTTCCTTAAAATTCAAATCCATGAAAAATAGCTAATTAGTTTATTTCATATTTATCTTTCTTTCTCAAGTTAGACATTATTTTTGCATTTTTTATAAGTTGTTTCCTTTACTATTCAATTTATTTCTTAAAATAACATTTTTATTGTCAAGTAGCCTTATTTAAAAAAACCCATTTTACATATTTTCTATGAGAATCAATTTAATTAAATTAATTTTCTTGCCTTTCTTAATTTCTTGAATTCATTATAACAAATTATGAATTTTCTTATTAGTTTTATAAATATTATTTTACCTTTTTAATTCTAGAAATTAAAAAGACTGAGCTTATTTCTATTTATCTTAATTAATTGAAAATGTTCCAATAGTAGCATTTTGTTTTGTAAATTAAACCCAAAATGGAATTTATTTATTTATTTCTAATATTAGAAGAAAATTTTGATATTCAAGTAGTTTAACGTAATGGAATCTTTTTTCAAAATTAAAAAATCATTCCCCCCATATAATTGACTTTAAAAGGTCCTTGTCACCTTCATCGTCATTCAAGTTATAACACCCCAACCCTTAAAACATAGTCCACGTCTAAAACTAATGATGTGTGGTGTGGGTTATAAATAGTGGGGATTACTACTTAATAACTTGAACTTAAGCATTTTGGGAGATTGTCAATGGGTCCATGTGGGTCCGAACCCAACAAGTTGTTAGGATCAGTTTTCTCCATTAAAGGATCGGGAACCTAAGCCTGGGGCGTTACACAAGCCCTTGCTCATTTCCTTCTAATATCTGTTATTCATGCCTTAGACAACCTTGATCGTCCATTCAGCAATGATTCGTGGCCTTTTGGAAGCCTTTGCATAAACATCCAAAAGCAGTTGTTGATTCACTTAAAGTATATTCCCCCTTTCAACCTTGGCTTTAATCTACCTAATGATCACCTCTCCATTGCTTTTTCGAGGGCCTTCAATCATCAACTAAGGGTGTACATAGCATTCACTAATGCTTGCCCCCTTTAGTCCCTTTTGTACATCAAAATCAATGACCTTGACCTTTTTGTCTTTTTATCAACACATGACAGAGGAAGAGGCCTCCCTGTGAATCTAATCCACATGTTTCCTAATATTAACATTTATCCATTTGTAAGCATGTATGGTTTTCGATCTACAGTTTTCCTTCTCTTGCGCTCTATCGATCACGATTCAATCTATGGTTTTCTATGTCCCCCCATTGCCTACTCCTTTCCATCACCACCATTGAAGGTGCAATGCTTGCCTTTCATTGTGTGGCACTTAGGTATGGATCTCCTTACCATTGGATAAGCGATAATCCAAAGTGGAGACATTTATGTCTCACTCTCGATATTTGAGAGAAGGAGAAGAGCCTTCTTACCTTGAACCCTAACCAATATTATATGTGCTTACCCATTTTGTTGCAGTGACGATCCCATCCATGACTCTTACGAGTCTTAGGTGTCAGATCTGCCTCCATTGACAGTGGGTGTCCTCCCCTCCTATGCGACATGATCATTGTTGTCCCCACCCTAACAACTTCTCCTTTTTCCATGCTAGATTGGGAAGCATTCGATAATATCACATGCACCACCTCCTCCTGCAATGGAAGGACCACTGAAGCCAGCATGCCCTCACATATGTCTACATATAGCATGTTTTATGCTCCATTATAAGGGTCTTCACATAATGTATATCATCCTCTTCTTTCTACAGGTGTTTTTACCACCTTGAATGTCCAAGAGCATCTAGTGTTAGCTCTTGACTTTTCCATAAAGGAGATGTATATTTACTTGTTATACAACTTGGTGAGGCTTTCATGCACCTATAAATCAAGAACCGAGCAATCTCTTTGTGAAGAATTGACAAATCGTCACCATTCCCCTTTAAGCACTACTCTCATCGTCACCACTCTACTGTCTTCAACCATTACCATACACTTGAAGAAGTCCTTATCTTTGATTGCTTACAGTGACATCTCTCAAAAGGAAGGTGTGCCGAGCACCCCCAATCCTTGTTCAAATCTAAATCTAAAGAATCAATAATGATCTTGGTAAGAAAAACAACTAAGGATTTATCAGTTGTGCTCCTCTGAGATATTACAATATCAGTTATGCCCCTCCCTTTTTCTGAATATCAGTTGTGCCCTCGACTTCTTGTCATTTTATCACTTGTGCCCTTCCGTTACTTTAACCATCAATGAGTTGAACTTAACCACATTTTTCTAAACCATGGTGATCACCTCCCCCCACCTCCTTCTCCGACCTCTCCTCCCTCAACCACCACCGCCAACAACCAACATCACCCCTCCTCCTCACATTCCCAACCAACACCACCGACTACCAGCAACCCTCCATCTCCCCTCCTCCAACAGTGTGTCCTAGCACACCCCCCCCCCCCCCCCCCGCGCACCCCATCCCTCCTCAACAGCTCTGCCCTAAAGCGCCTCTCTCATAGCTCTGCCCCGCCCTATAGCTCCGTCAATAACCAAATCAACCTCCCCTCCCTCCACCTCCCCAGATCCCTCCTCACCCAACAACACCCCATGCCTCCTCTAGTCGTCGAAGAGCAGAACCCACTAGGCTTGTGGGTGCCCCGCCCCACTAAGATTTCCCCCGACAGACGACTACCTCATCGTGACGTGCACCGCCATGACCATATATGTGATGGCTCGTAGGGGCTGGTGAACGTGAACTGTCCTTGACATCCCCTTGGGCAGTGCAACCTCAAGAAGACGACCACCTCACCGTGACACACACCACCATGAGCATATACGCGATGGCTCGTAGGGGATGGTGAATGTGAACTATCCCTGACAGTCCCTTGGGTAGTACAACCTCAAGAACAAGTCCTCCTAAGATGCCGCAGATGACGTCACAAGTTGCTCCTCGTCTTCGAGATCGTATCCTTCAGCTTCTTTCTCTTCTCCATCCTCATTGCCTAGGGCCTCAACCCAGCCATCAACATCTTGAACAACAAGCAGACCAACAAGGCCTTCCGTGCCCACATCAACTCCCACGTTCTCCGCATGGGGATGATCGGATCCGCCATGCAGCTCCATGATGGGATGCATCTTCCTTATGGTCTCCATGGGAGGAGGAGGAGGCTAGGGTGGAGGAGGAGAGGGGAGGGGGAGGGAGGCCTTATAACCTTTTTTATCCAATTCTCCATGTGTCTCCAAAGTTAACGTCCGTTTACATTGAGGAAGGATGGGAACTAACCCAAGAAATACAAGTAATCATTGTTGAAGAAGTCGGGGCATAGATGATATTCCAAAATAGCAAGGGGCATAAATGACATTGTTATATCTCAGAGGGGCACAACTGACAAAAACCCAACAAATAAGTACTCCGTACCATCTTTTGAAATAATAATATCTCATCCAGGGATGCATAAAAATGGACGTTTATACGTAGACAACTAGGTCAATTCGCTTTGCATGTTACTCTCCTATGATGCAAGCAAGTAGGGCGGTCGATCCACTGCCAGTTGCCCTTGCCCCCTTAGTCTTGCAACCCCTACCTCCTCTCCACCCTTGCCATTGCTATGAGAGGGAGGAGTATGTGAGTTACTCTAGACCGTTAAATAAAAAGTTATTGCCAACAAACAATTATCACAATAAAAAATATCACAGATAATAATCGTCACAGATATAGGCAGTTAATCCACATAACAAGAACAACCATAAAAGATAAGTATTTTAGTATGGAAACTCCACTAGGTAAAAACTACAACTCAAGTTCCTTGATTTAGGATTTCCGATTGACCAAGATTCCACTATCTCGAGTTATTTCTCCACCAGATAGCTCAACCATTTACATATACTTTGGATCACACATCAAAATCGTTCCGACAATTTAGATCAAATACCAAGTTCTTTGTACACCTTAGATCAAACACTAAGCATTACTGTATAACGGTAAAGTAAACATTACAACAATCTATAAAGTCTCAAATATAAAGATGCAATGCAAATAATGGGTTTAAGAATATGCATGATGTAATAAATAACGGAATTGCAAATCAAGTGTGTAGAAGACTAGCTCTCTAAATGTGATCTTGAAATATAGAGCAAGAGAGATGGCCTGGAATAGAGCTTTGAGACAAAGAGAGAGGCTTTTGCCTTGGAATGTATGTTCTCAACAATGGATCTAGGGTCCTATTTATAGTGGCGGGAAATGGCTATTCAAAAATATAGCCGTTGAAAACAAATCAATAATGAACTCTTCAAGATTTGATACATATGATCCATTAAAAAAAGAAAGGTGATCGATCATCTCAAGTTGATCGATCATGTAGATAAGGTGATCAATCATACTATAATCGTTGGGAGGTTGAAGTCTAACTGTGAGCAATCATAAAAAGGCAGCTGGTCGATCAAGGGTGACCGATCAAATCAAGTGGGTTGATCTATCGATGGTGGTCAATCAAGTTAAATAGGTTGATCGATCATAGGTAATTGATCGATCAGATTAGGAATGTTGATTGATCAATGTGGCTTGACTTAATATTCCTACATGATACATATGAAAATATTTGAGATTTTTTATATATGTCTATTACATAAGTCTTCTTTCTTCTTCTTTACTTTATCCATAACTTTCAACTTGTCCAAAACTTTTTGCTTCATACTTGAAGTGAACTTGCCATGAAATCTACAGAGCTATCTGTACTCAAATGAGTTTGTTATCATCAAAACAATGATACAATTAGTATGCAAGTCAAGGTATTAATAAAGCAATACTGAGGAGGACCCTCATTAAATCATTATTCGAGCTCCATCACCAACCTGTCCCTCCTCGGAGTATGAGTGCCATCATCACCAATCTTCACAGCT
The DNA here is from genome assembly GCA_037367405.1 of Ottelia alismoides. Taxonomy (NCBI): domain Eukaryota; kingdom Viridiplantae; phylum Streptophyta; class Magnoliopsida; order Alismatales; family Hydrocharitaceae; genus Ottelia; species Ottelia alismoides. The sequence continues at coordinate 76,150 of JAZKJV010008831.1, read as the reverse complement.
GGTTGCTTCCGCCATATGTAGTGTGCTCCCCCCTCATTGGAGTTACTTCTCAGCTGTGAGAAATCATCCCTTCCTCTAGGAACCCATCACCGGATCTTTGATCCTCCTTAAACCTATCGGTCCCAAGGCGCTGCCACATTTATCTTCTCCTCAGCTCGTCGTCGCAAACCTCTATCCATCACCCAATCCTCAATCCCCTCGCTGACGGTCCACTCCGTCGTCATGCTCTGCCACAAGGCCAAGCAGATGATCTGCTAGTTTGACCCTAAGGGCCTTTCCACGATTACTTTTAATTTAAAAGTAAAATATTGTTCCTCTCAACCTAAGTACAACTTTCTAATCCATTAGTTTTTAATTTTGTTATTTGTCCATTTTTGTTTATTCTATTCCACAAAATTCTTATTTTTATTTGAGTTTTTTTCTTAATTTCCACCTTAGTCCCTTTGGCACTTTTTGCAATATTGTAAACTCTGTTTATTTTTTCTTGCAAATTACCCAAATCATTGCTAAATTAAAATGTAAAGATGAAAAATGCTTTAAAGCCCATGAGGTTTTCTAAAATACATTTCAACCCCCATCTTTCATTCTTTTTACATAAATACCCATGGATTTTTGAAAATTCATAAAAAAATAGTCACGGGATCCAAAACAATCATGGTATTTTTACCCAGCAGACCCTATAAATGTTTTAAAATACCTCTACAACCTTTTACACAACATAATTACCCCCACCGACCCTGTAAATTACCCCAAGAACCCCCAAGGGCTTAAAACATATTACCCGATAAGAGTTGGCAAGTTTACGGGGTCGAGGAGGGAATTTGGTTGTTTCAAAGGTCGTGGAGGTGATTGGCAAAGTTTATAGGGTCTGCCGGGTAAAAATACAAAAAATCATTAGCGTGATTTTGAGAATGTCTACCATTCATTGGGTTTCATTGTATTTCGAGGCTCTAAAAATCAATAAAAAATAGTTGAGTGTGTCTTAATAAAGTTAATTTTTGAGCAGAATCTTCACCCTGTTTTTGGCTAAATTTCGTCTATCTTCGACCTCTAAACTCACTGTTATACTCTCTAAGGGTGTGTTTGGATACAAGGTTAAACCACCCCCGGGGTGGTTTAACTCTCCTAACCCATGTTTTCTCTCTCCACGTGGGGCCCACTTTATTCCTTTTTAAAAAAATTAAATAAATAAATTTTACATCATCAATCCTATCAAAAAATAATATATTATACCATCATCTCATATAAAAAATATAGAATACTCCACTTCTACTCACTTTTTCAAACTCCAATACAATCACATCACAATAACTACCCACTTTTTCAAACTCCGAAACCATCATATCATAATAACCCACTTCTAACCCACCCCCAGTTTAACCCTCTATCCAAACACCAAAACCCAAAAATGGGTTACCTGCAACCAGTTTAACCCACCTAAACCCACTATCCAAACACCGCCTAAAAGTATATTTCAGCTCCGTCATTGTTTTACTTATTTGAAACCTATCAAATATTATGGGTATTCACAATGACACTTGAACTACAACTATTTTCATGTTATCAGCTTTTATTTATAAGTATTTATTATTAACGCATGCATGAGTTTGATTGTTAAGGTATTTAACTCAATTTCATATATTAGGTAGATGGAACCTAGGTTCACCACCTTGGAGCTCTGAATATCAATGTTGCGGCCAACTACAAGTTAACTGGGAGTGATGTATTCCTCATTTATGGTTGGCGGGGTGGTTCTTGTAATCATATGGTCTCCGATGGCAGGATAGCATGTGCACATACAAGGAATAGTATGATCACAATGTGTTGGAGACATTCCTTTAGTTGGGGAATTGTGTATTCTAAAACATAGGCATTATATCTTCCAGATAAGGATTTAAGTTGAGAGAAGTACTCACCTAGAGGTCATCCTACTTTTTTTATGTCAACCATGTCAAATTATGTTAAATATGTGATTCTTGACTTCTTCTCATGTCTACCACATACCAAAAACATTTCTCATAGTACAATAGTTCATCCACGATCCTACTAATCACATTAACCATAGTCTAAGAACATATCATCCCATCGTTCTTATCCCTGATTGCATTTTTTGTCTATAAACAAGGGTAAGCATGCGTGTAGAATGTATTTGTTTAGATCATACAGTGAAGGATGCGGTGAATCGAACTTTGATTGAATTTCTTTGAGCAGTTTGATGTAAGTCGAGATAGATCGGTTAGAACCAGTGGAGGTTCTAGGAGTGCTTTGAGAGCAATGAATTGTATATGAGAACAATGGTCAAAGGAACTGTGGGGCGGGGGGAGGAGGGGTGTATGTTGCATCATGGTAGGGGGGTGGGGTAGATTGGGAGGGAGGGAAGGGGTTCATTTGATATGTGATGAAAAATTACTTGATTTCACTTGTTACATGAAGGGTTTTATATATAGGTGGATCTCTAGGGTTAGGGTTACATAGGGAATCATTATACTAGTCAAAATGTTAATGTGCATAACATATTACTTAACAACCCATCAATCACATACACATCTAAATGATATCAGTAAATATGAAATAAAAATACATAAATCCCAAACCAATGGAAAAAGGGAGCCTACACCCTAGGGTGTAGGTAACCACCTACACCTAGCTCTTTCTTTCATTATTTTTTGATTATTTTAAAATGAGACTTTTGGGAAATTACATCATCATATATCACCGTGTTACTATTCTAAATTCAACTTAATTCGGGTCTTCTGTCATCTCCATCAAGACTACCAATTTTTAACGGTCTTAGAATTACTGAAATCGACCACTTCTAAATGAAGGCATTAGGAATGTTTGTTTTACATGAAACTTGAAACACGTATTCTCCTCAATATATTAAGCAAATCCTCTTAATGTTACTTCAAAAAATCCAAAAATAGTGAAAAAAATTGGGTGTAGGATCCCAACTCCCAAAACCAATTATTAAAAAACATGAAAATCTGGGCCCGAGTCTTTGAGTTGCGACCATAATACTTCTAATTAGTGCTTGCCATAAAAACAAAATGAATCATGTTGCAACTGCCAATATTTCATATCCATTGGTCCATCTCCATAGTTTGAATATATCACGTCTATTTTTCATCTCCCTTATTCTCAAAACATAAATAAAATAACCATCTACATCATTCTTCATATTCCAACACATCCTTATTAGAATTTGAATTTATTAGGCTATGAATGTTTGGATCATGTAAAATAAATTCTTGCTTTTTGAGGACATAATGATGAATATTTATTTAATATTTATGACATATTTTATGATATGAAACATAGTAGGAAAAAATTCCAAAGGATCTGCTGTATTTTGTATGGGGATTACATTTTTTATGGGATGTTCCAGATAAAAAGCTATACCGAATAAATGTGGCAAAGTCTAGACATCTATACATTATTCTAATACCCAAAATAAAATCCTAATATGGTGACAACAATGTCATATATTGTAAAAGATATCCAAACATGAAAACCATATGAAATCATAATCCATTGAAGGAGGATGTATGAATGAGCGTGTGATGAATTCCGAGTGCCTTGACTAAGACTATAATACCATTTTATGGAGGTCATACCTCATGTATCATGGAAAATGATGGAAAACGAACTGAATTATAAAAAGTTTCTAAACTACGGAATCACACAATAATAAAAATTTTTCCTATGATGTACCACATCACACACCAAAAGAGAAATAGATACACCTTGGGAGATTCTTGAACCTCTAATGAAGAGGCCTCTTATCATTGTTTGTTCCTACACTTGTCGTACGTGTAGGCATGTTGATGAGAGGGAAGTTCCCACAAAACCAAGAAATCTTCCATCATGTTATTGTACGTGTCCACCATGATCCTCGAATGACCTTCTCATTTGAATCCATATATAACATTGTATGCAATCCATCTCCCGATGTGTATTCTAAGATGCATGTAATCACATATCCGTGGAGAAGTTCTAACACCGACAAAGTAAGAGATGGAGAGGAGGGGGCGACCATCATAGAGGAGGAGGAGATATGAGATGTGGCAGCTAGGGTTTTTAACTCATGAGTATGGATGTCCACACCTTTCTCATATAGAGAGGGCGAATGCCACCTAAGTTGGTCAGGGTTCAACCGACAAATTGACCCAAATCAATTTCGTGAATCAAATTTGCATTTCTAAATATATATTTTCAGATAATCAAACCCCTAAGTTATATGCGAATCAATAGCACTTATTGATCCATGACTTTTGTGAATCATATTCACATAATCATCTCCCAATGTATATTCGAAGATGCATGCGATTGTGTATTTATGGAGAAGCTCTTACATCGACAGCATAAGAGACAGATAGAAGAGGGAGGACGATCATTCGAGAGGAGGAAGAGGTATGAGATGGGGCGACTAGGGTTTCCAACTCTTGAGTATAAACTTCCACCCCTTTCTTATATAAAGAGGGTGAATGCTACGTAAGTTGGTTGGGGTCCAACCCTGACCTACTTAAATACCAAATTGACTCTGATTGTGAACCAAATTCACAATTCTAAATGTAAGGCACTAAATTAACACGTGATACAATATCACATATGTTGATCCATGACTTTTGTAAATAATATTCATAGAATCATCATACGATTCAGCGAAGCACGAGTATGCCCATCTCATTGTCCCATTTTAGATATGTTGAATCATGTTATCAATGATTCCTGTGAATCCAATTTACACTATCAATTCATGATTTAGTTATACCTAGATATTTTTACCTAGATATCTTGAGTCAGAATTCCTGGATAATGATAACCTAGATAGTAGTACCACAAGCCATTTGAATCCAATTCCCATGATCTTCATGATCCTACTAGGAAGATAATATCACCATGTATAATAAGTTAGCATCATGTTGAATGATATTAAAGATAGTAACCATCAAAGTTATTTAATTATCAAGTCAGATAGTGAACTACATCGCGAATCAATCCAAAATCTTTTAGATTAATCTTCAAACCATGTAGAGTTTGATTATGCTCATTGAACTGCTACTGAATCTAACCAAATCTCACTCAACTTATCTTTAAGCAAAACCACTAAGATCCATCTTGTTTCATCATTTCCTTAAAATGATAGTGTCATGGATATAATTTATTACAATCGTACTGATGAATCCTCATTCATCACTCTTCATTATTTTATTTTAACTAATTATCTTGGCAAAGCATCATGTAAATAGTTGTAAATACAATAACTTAGCAATAAGCATGCATGTATTAATATACCATAATTAGCATGTATTTGTGCAACAATAAAAGAATAAAAAATAAAAGAAAAATAAGGAAGTATTTAGAATAAATACTGAGTGACTCAAATCCAAGAGAGGGTTAAATATTGGCCTGACTGCCAAATAAAATGAGTAGAGAGAGATAGGGCCACTTCACATTATATATATGTACCATAGGTGTATATAATTTATTTTTACAAAAAAAATATAAAAAGGTGTTTTAACTTCCTTGTATATATTTCTAAAAATAAAATAAAAATCAGAAAAATTAAATAAAAATAGAATAAAATTCTCTCTCTCACTTGTATATAATACATGTATATATGTATCCTTCCCTATTTATTTTACACTTGTAAATAAATAATAAAAATAAAACAAAAATTATTTTATACTCCAAATATTATGTTGTAAATAAATAAAATATAAAATTAGGGTATTTTTATAAAAATAATAAAGTAAAAATAATTGTACAAAATACATATGGATTTTATACCTGTATGTAACACATTATACTGTATATATCATAATTTATTTTTCATAAAAATAAATAAAAATCACAGAGAAAAATAGTTTGGAAAATAACTAACATTTTTTATTTTATACACTTTTTAATTTAACATCATTTACTATTTTTAACTGGATTTATAAGTATTTTTGTAAATTCTATTTTCTGATTGGTCCACGGAGGAACGTTGACTCGGGTCAACTCCCTCTTCCAGGGCTTGACCTGACCCGACTGTTCTGCCGGACCCATTTCTCCCATTTATCCTGCCGGGTCATGCATTCCCTTGCTCCGAACTTCTGCCCATGCATTCCCCATGTATCCACGATCCTCGTGGATCTCTAGGGAAGCGCGGTTCATTCTCAGATTGCGTGCCTTAGCCCGATTCTTCCGGCCACCTGGGACTTCTATACATTTGCTCATTCCTTTGCCTAGCTCTTTAGCTTGTACCACATCCCTCTTCGATAACCTAGAGACCTTCCTCGTAGTGACATCCATCGAAGGACACCTTCGGTGGTTGGATTAGAGCCGTGTAGCCGCAGTTCAACCTTCGTGGTCGGAGAACCACCGCGAGAAGCCTCCTTCGCTTGACGCAGCGTGGTCGAGGCCACAACCCCGCCATTCACCTCTCCTGGAGCTCAGGATTGTACTCGGACCCCCAGGTACTCCTTTGATCTTTCCTAGCTCCGTCAGTTACCAATCCTTCCATTTATCGTCGTCGTAGCTCCGCCAGCTCCGACCAGCCGGTCAGAGCTTCGTTACCCTCATCTATCCGTTCAGATCGACCCACACGCTCGCCCTACATCTTCCTCCGTAGTCTGATCACCCTGACCCTCGATTATCACGTCGAGATTAGGAGTTAGGTCTCCCCTATCATCTTCGCTAGACACCCGCACCCATCTGTCGTCGCTTCTTTAGTGTTTATTCCAAATAACCTAGACCGGAGCATCGCCCCGAGTCCCAGCTACCCTTTGTAAGTGAAAGAGCACGCTGAAGACATTCAATTCCAGCCATTTGAGACTCGCTGGAGTAGTCCCATGTCCCTTCGTCGTCACGTTCATCCGACCGATAGCTGCTCCATCAGGTCCGCTTAGTCGACGCTGAAGCCATCCATGGTTCATCCAGTGCTCTCCGAACGGCCATCGGAGCTAGGGATCATCCCCTATGCTTCGGTGAAGTTCGCCCTCGAGCTGTTCATCCAGGCTACCTCGACACCGTTTGATCAGCCTGCACGTCCAGATATCATCCTGACTGCTGACACAGCAGCCTGTCCCACCATTGTATGTCAGATCCGGCCTCCATCTGCACCGCATGTCCCCGACCACGTCTGGAGCGTTAGATCTGACACCTGACGCGTCTAGAGCCACACGATCTCGTACACCAGCGGCCGCCACGCGTCCTCTCATGTGCCTCTCACGAGCTCCATGGGTATATTGCATTTTCACCCATCATTTATTTTAGTTTCCATTCTAGTCTGTAAAATAAAAGTCACTGTTGAACCATTTTGCATTTTGGTCCTTGCAGTTTCTCATATTTACAATTTAGTCTTGCTTGTGTGGAACCACGTGCTTCGTCACATGATTTAGTGGGTTATCTGCACTATTTGTCTCGAACTTTTCGTCGATTACTGATTGAATAGTTAGTTTTCAAATTTGCAATTATACCCATGTGAACGTTGATTTATGACATGTGCGATTTTTAGTGGAGAAATTACAGATTGGACCCTGGGCTTTTTATTCCTATTATTGTTTAGTCCCATAACTTAAATAATTTGCATTTTGATCCCTATGATCTGTGTATTGTGTTTTTAATTGAATAAATAGCAAACGCACTCCAAAAATTCTAAAATTTTAACACGTAGCCTCTGCTATTGTGTAGGAATTCTGATAATTTTTGTGGCTTATTTTGTTTTCGTTTGATATTTTCTAAAATTCAAAAACCATAAAAGCATCTCTGTTTGTTTTGAAAAATACATTAAAAATATAAAAATACCTTGAAAAATTCCAAAAAAAAATCTTGAGTGTTTTTTTTGTTGTGTTTTAATTTCTTTGTGAATTTTGTTCTGTATAAAACCCCTAAAAATTAAAAAAGACTAAAAATCTTATAAACATCATTAAAAATTCATAAAAAAATAAAAAAATGTGTTTCCAGGTTATGTAGGTAGGTTTTCTTTCATAGTTTCACATAAAATTACTGCTAGGATTTTATAGATACTTCAAATAATTTTAATTTGCCTTTATATCCATGATGTTCATTGCTTGATGTTTTTAACCTTATTTTATTTTTAGAAAATTAATTAAAAATCAGAAAACCCCATAAAATTCACAAAAACACTCGAATATTGTAAAAACTTAAAAATATTTTTGTTTTGATTTTTTTGAGTTATTTTGTCCCTTGAAATAATTGCTTGAGTTTTACTTTTGGTCATTTTCTTTATTCTTTTTCTTATTAGAAAATCATAAAAAAAATTTAAAAAATTAAAAATCACCAAATTTCTTTATTTTCTTGGTTACCTGACAACTTCATAGGTTTTCCATCCCGTGCACCTTGTGATCGACCCTGGTAGCTATACCAGGTTAAATAAACTAGCAAGACCGCTTGCTTTTGTGTTTGATTGTTTGGTTGATTTCTATGGTGGTCTGACTTTTTTTGTTGAGCCAGGTTCGAGTGGTTGATGTCGCAACGACCTTTGATATCACTTAACCTTAGTCGCTCGGGCTGCTCACCACGTACCAACTGATGAATCTCCATTTCATCACCTTTATTCTATCATTTTGTCCTTAAAAACTCCAGCAAATGCATGTAAATAACAGTAATTTGTACATAACAGCATTCAATATTTATTGTATTTATTGTACATAAAATAAGGTGTTTAATGCCAAAATTATAGAATAAAGAGAAGAAAAGAAAAAAGGAATAAAATATTGCAAATATTTTATGACCCGAACCCCGAGGCCAAGGCCAACATGGAATTGGTCGACAAGGAATAAAGTAGGGGGAGATAAGGGCCAATAATACAATAAATACCTCATTTATTTGTTCATTCATTCATGCATTTTTGACACATATTTTGTATTCAATTATTCATTCATCAAATAAAGAAACTTTGTACATGAAAGTTGTAGATAATAATGTGAATAAAAATACAAAATTGAGTTTGTGTAAAAATAATACTCAGTGTACATTTTACACCCAGAATAAAAAGCCAAAATCTCAACTTCACAGACCCATATCTTGCAAATAAAAACTCAAAATCACCCAAACTCACCTTTAATTGTATATAGCTTTGCAAGAATTATTTAATAAAATTGATTTCATAATTTTTAGAGCCCATCTGTGAAAGTTAAGTTTTTGGCCCCTATTGTACAATTTACCCGAATAAAATATTCAATTTATTCTTCATTCATTATTTCTATAAACTTATATTTTTAGAATTTTGTAAATAATGTATACAATTCATGTACATATTAAAATTAAAAGAAAATCAAAAAGAATTTGTAAAATAAAATAAGTTTATGAAATACATAGACAAAATACCTATGATATCTAAATGTATATAAATAAAAAGGGATTTTATTCTTTTATTCTTTATTCATCTATATTTTTATAATAATGTAAATATTATATCTAATTTCTTAAAAATACAAATCCTAAATAAAAACAAATAAAATATATCAAATAAATAAAGTATACATAATATATAGGTAGAATACCTATAAATATAACTACATATACATATACCTATTTATTTAAAAATATAAATAAACTTGTAAAAATTAAATAAAAATATATTTATACTCATAAAAATAAGTCATAAATTTATAAAATAAGAAAATAAAATAATAAAATAAAAAAACAAAATAAAACTAAATACATATAAATATACTTATAAATACATTATTAAAATAAATCCGCAATAAAATACATCAAAAAAATAAATAAAAATCATAAATAAATACTACATTATTTAATAAACATTTTTTATTTAATAAGCAAAATCTAATTAAATCATTTATTATGTCTAATAATTGGGTCAAGTTCGGGCTGATGTGGGCCAATCATAGGCCAGGGACTGTTGACCTCTGGTCAACTCCCCCTGCGCCTCTGACTCCCGTCAGAACCGTCAACTCCCCGAGATTCTTGCATTTTTCCCGCTCGGCTCAGAGCTCCATCGCTTTCGATCTCTTCACAAAATTTTCTCCCAGGACCATGATGATCCTCGCCGACACCTGAGATCGCGTGTACATAGAACGTATTCATCAATATTCGCCGGTCAATAAGGGTGTCCCCTCATGTTTATAAATAAACCCATCTTCTTCTTCCGAGTTTTTTGGCAATTTCCCGAGCCCTAGAGCTCACGCCTTCGGCCTAGCATGCATCCAGGTGACAGCTGGAGGTCCCCTGGAGGTTGTGGAGGCTTGAGGAGGAAGGAGATGCGCCCACGACGGCGTTCCGGCGGTCGTCCTGCTCCTTGGCCCTCCGGCCAAGTTCGAGCTGCACATTTACATTTCTAGGTAGGTTTTCATTCCCGCATTTCATTTCTGTCTTTTATTTTGCATTTAGATCATCAGAGTAGTGTAATTTAGGTAAATCGAAGTTCGCCGGAGCTCAGCTCCGGCGACTTCGCCACTGTGACCTTCACTGTTTCCCGACTCGTTTTCACCTTCATTCTGTTCCCCACCGCCTTCTCCACCTCTAGACCGCTTAAACCCAACCAGATCCTCACTGGATCTGCGAATCGATGCTCGTCTCCTCCGCCTCGCCGGAGCATCGCCGCCCTCATCCACTTTCATGTTAACAGCTTCAATTTCTGGTCGAGGAGCATCGCCTCGAGCCGGGCTTTCTTCCTGAGCAGGTTAGGTGCGCTGTCAAGCACCAGGAGATGCATCACAAGCCGGCGGAGGTACCTGGAGCCCCATTTCTTCTCCGAGCTCGTAGCGGCGCTCCAGCATATCTCTTGCCGATCCAAGACCTCCAGCAGTTCAAGCAACCTTCCAGGAAGCTTTTGGGACCTTCAGGAGCGGCAAAGACCGGCGGAGGCGCGAGATCTGGTCGGAAGAAGCTCGCCCCGGCGAGCCTGCTTCCCTGTTCTTCCATGCTAACTCCCCGCCGTTGGATGAAGACGAAGGCCCAGATTGAAGATCAGCCGTCGGATCACGCACGCCTCAGCCGTCAGATCTTGCTTGGAGATCTAATCCTCGCCGTGGATCCGCGAAGCGTCATCGGGCGCTTAGGAGGCGACGCGTGGCAAGTGGACGAAGATCAGCCGTTGGATCGCGCGCCTTTGGGGGTAAATTTCAGACAAGTCCCCCGCTTTTGTTGTATTTATATTTGAATGCCATAAATAAAATTGCACGTTGTAAATAAATTGTAAAATTTGCAGTAGGCCCCCTGTAGTTTATATATTTGCATTTTGGTCCTTCCGTACCTCACGTGCAGTCCCACGTGAGGCGCGTGATTTTTGCACTTTAACCCTGGTGGGTTTTGTTAATTGTAAAATAGCCCCAAAAATTAAAATAAATGTTTATTCTGTTGGTGTTTTTGCTCAGAGGTCCCTGATAGTTATTTTATTTGCAAAAATGCCCCTGCCAAGCTATATTATTTTAGTGTCTTTCTTCTAATCATTAAAAATACCTATGGTGCTCCTAAAAATTCAGGAAAATTAGGATAGATGCTTCATGTGGTGATCTTTCACGCCCATATTTTATTTTGCATTTTTTGCATTTTTCCTAATTATTAAAAATGAAAAAGGAGCCCTATTTGTACTGTTTAAATTAGAAAATACAAAAAAATTATAAAATGCATTTGAAAAATTACAAAAAAATTATATATAGTATATTTATATATAAATTGAGTCCAGAAATTGAAAAACCCTAAAAATAAGAAAATGAAAAATGAAAAAAATCAGAAAGCTCCAAAATCCAACAAAAAAATAGAAAAATCCTTAAACAATCCCTAAAATATATTTCTCTCTTTTATAATTATCTATATGTTATTATTAATATATTAAAATTAATTTGGGTAATTTTGGGAATTAATTTATATTTTTTAAACCCAAATTAAGTACGGCTTATTTACTTAGTCCTTATTGAGTAGAAAAATTCCAATAATAATAATAATAATAAAATATATAAAATATGTATAATAAAAACAAAAAAATATATTATATCTATATATTGAGTATTTATATAAATATTTAACTTTATTCTACTCTCTCTCTCTCTTCTTATATATATACCTCTTTATATATATCTTTATATATATACACCTATATTTATATAATTAAAAATATAAAACAAAAAATGAAAATATAAAAAAACAAAATAAAAATTATAAAAACAAAATTAAAAAAATTATAAAATCAAAAACCCACAAAAATAATAAGAATTGGACATGATCATCGAAGTGAATAATTGTACAACCAAGTTCACCACATCACCATTCGCCTCCCAGTGTTCGACCTCTACTTGTGCTTACACCTATACACATTTGCATGTAGAGTTATAATAAATTTTAACTCCACATTTTTGGATATTCATTGCATACATTTATTGTGGGTTAATTGTTGATTGATTTGAGGATTATTGAGCGATCACCGCATCGACTGGATGTCTCGCCTTGTGAGATATCTAGACCCTCAATTTTCCTCTTTCATCAAATGGCGCCGTTGCCGGGAAGGCAACGGATTTTGTATGATTTTGTGTGGTTGTTTATTATTTAATTCTTTGCTCATGTCCATTATATTTTTATTTCTTTGATTTATTTATTTATTTATTTTATTTTATTGATATTATCTGATTGACTGTTCTGACCCATCTCTTTTATTTATCTTTGATGCGAGGGACCGCCAAGCGAAGGAGGACCTCCTAGGAGGTCCTATGCACCCAAGCAAGGCGGAGTTGGCTCTTCTACACCAGCCAACAGGAGAGAGCATTGAAGGCAGATGGAGGATAATTTTTGAAGGCAGTCTACTTTATGCATTTTATTTTAATATGTATATTTATGTGAGAGAGTGACACTTAGAAATTTGTAATAATTCAGGACTCTAACAGGTACACTCCGGTTCCCGAGGTCCAGTGCCCGAGGGATTGTTCCCTTGGGGGCCTCGATGGTTTTGATGTTTTTCCGTTCTTTCTTTTATTTTTATTATTTTGCGTGAACGAGCCTTGGCTATAGAAGTTGCTTGCTCGTAGAGTTAGGTCCAAACACCCTAATAATTTTGCATGTACCTATAATTCGCTTTGGACCTAGATCAAACTCTAAACAGTCGCCTCGCCATCTCTTAGCCCTTGTGCCACAGCAAGCCCCGCAAAGCGCTATCTCCTAAACTCAAGTGTGTTGAGCAGAGGAGGGGTGAGCCAAGACCGGACTTTTTAGGCTAAAGATCGGCAAGCGACTCATGGTGCTTCACGATAATAGCAATTTCTGAACCTAAGGCGATTTCTTCGGTTTGCATTTGCATATAACATAGGTTTCAAATTCTGTTATGCATCCCGCATGGAGAGAGTTGGGAGGCACTGTAAGTCTTCTTACTTGGCATGCATCATCGTTTTCCGACTTGCATGGTTTTTTCCGATCTTCTCCCTCTGTTTTTGCCAACCTAGGATGATTAATGGAAATTAGAACCTCGATAGGCACGTGCATTGAAAATACCCAAAAAAGTGGTAACCTAAATAAAAAAACGGGACTGCTAATTCTGTTGGACCTAAAAATAAAACGTAATGGATTCCTTGTCTTAGGGAGCACAACCCCCTCATTGTATGTGTTTTAAATTGCTCACGTACACACTAAGGAGTAGAGCCCAAATCCCATCAAGCCTCCTAAGTGTTTGTACAACTTTGTGATTCATACCTCACTCTAAAACTGAAAAGATAAATGATCGTCACCTTACGGTCTTCACTGAGTTGAGTAGGTGAATTGGGGGTTTGCCTTGTGTCTTGATTGTGACTGGGAGTCCATTATGCTTTTCTTTCATTATTAGAGTAGTAGGTCCCGTCCGTGTGAGTCATGCCTTTTTTATCTTTGAGTCTCTCTACCTCTCTTATACATATACTTCTTCATTTGCATTGAGTCATGATATTGGCGCTTGAGCTCAATCATTTCTTCACCAAGTCCTTCGTTTCCCTCTTCTTCACCATCTTCTTCGTATCCACTGTAGCATCCCCATCTTCTCCGGTTCGAGGAGAGCATGCTCTTCGGACCACCATTTTGACGGAGTTCCCGCCGTGTGTGGAACCCCCAATTTTGTCTATGTCCCGATCTTCTCGCCCGCCCTCCTCGTTCCCTCTATATCACCCTTCTACCTACCATGGTATTGGCATGCACGCTCAATCAGCTTCTCCACTTCATTATGTTACCCCTCTTATCCATCCTCCTTGTGTCCCCCGTATCACCTATCCCTTCACCCGGGAATGCTGTGCATATTGATGAGGCCCGCATCGAGGATTACGTATACATATTATCTGTGTAAGTCGGGATTGATTTGGTGGATGTTGAGGATGCTGAGATTAATTTGGTGGATTTGACTTTGGATACATGTATACGAGCGTATTGAGGATTTTTTATGATGCATAGAGCAAAGGTGTGATGCATTATTGAGGATTTAGTTCTCGCACACCGGATTGAGGATGTGATATGATGCGAGGATTTGATGAAGATTTCATGAGTATTGATTGATCTATCTTCCTTGAGGTTCCAGCCATCTTGATTTCGAGAATTGACTGCTTATTCTGATATGGCCTGCCTGGTAAAGGTATGCGGATCCTGCATGATCTCTCATCTTCCTGATTAAACCCTCCTTGATCTCCTGACTCTTTGATCCACCTATGGAACTTTGAGGATTCCTGATTATCTTTCGTGCCATCTTAGCTGATTGGAGTAGCTTGAGGGATGTTTTGTGGTTGACCTGATTATTTGCTCCCTCACATGATCTTATGCCCTCCTGTTGATTGATCGATTCACACTATTTCGAGGATCTGAGATTTTATGCCAGCATTCCCTTGACCTACATTGATCTAGCTTGTATTACTCCCCGAGGACTATCTGCGGGAGAATGCGACAATTTCTAGGACTATGGTTCCATCCACTGCTTGGGTCGCCATTGTGATGGGACCCGGAACCAAGTCAGATAACATGCTTGATTGGCTTCCATCCTGCTTTCGTACCCGACTTGTCGGTACATGAGGCCAACTGACAGATTGCTCTCCTTGACGGTCCTCGCAAGGACAGGCCTTGATATTACAATTAATCACTGCCTAGTTCATAGCTCTCCGAGGGTTATCTGCGAGAAGCTATGCCGCATTATAGCTATGATGGTCTACTCTGATGGGAGGCTGTCTGCAGCCTACCATGACCTGATTCTCTATGGATCCGTCTGATGGATCCGGCTCCTTTGAGCCTTCTCTCTCCTTGACGACCCTTGCAAGGATGAGATGTACTCTGATTATTCACTATGTAGCTCACATCACTTCCTGAGGACTATCTGCGGAAGGATGTGACACTTTCTTTACGATTGGCTTCACTCAATTCTGGTGCCTCCATTTGTTGGGGCACGAAGCCGATTCGTCTGATATGGCCAGTTGGTCTCCCGTTCTGAATATGCGCCCGATCTGTTAGGACATGAGACCGACTTTATCAGACTCCTTTGAGTCTGCTCTCCTTGACGGTCCTCCCAAGGATGAGCTCTTTTCTGATTATTCCTTGACTAGCTCTTAGCTCCCCGAGGGTTAGCTGCTGGAGACTATGACACATTTCCGATCTGATTGGTCTCTTCTGTTGGTAGCTGACTTGTCGACTACTGAGACCACTATGTGGGTCCGTCTGATGGATCCGGCTCCTTTTAGCCCTTCTCTCTCCTTGAAGACCCTCGCAAGGTAGAGACACACTCTGACAATTCCTTGCCTAGATTACAGTTCTCTCCGAGGACTATCTGCGGGAGACTGCGACACTCTCTTTACGCTCGGTTCCCATTGCTGACTATGCCTCCAATCTGCGGAGCACGGAATCGAGTCGTCTGATATACATGATTTTTGGTCCCATCTGGAGTTGCCTATCCGATCTGTGGGTCATGGGACCCATCTGATTAGACTCCTTTGAGTCTGCTCGCCTTGACGGTCCTCGCAAGGTTGAGCTCCTGATATCCGCTATTTTCATGGCTAGCTGGCAGTACGTTCCCCGAGGGTTGTCTGCGGGACGCTGCCACATTCTTTAGTCTTTCTGGTCTCTTCTGCTGGTAGCCGATATGTCGCCTACCGAGACCGTACCCGATGATCTGTTTGATGGATCACTGACGCCTTTGCGTCCACTCGCCTTGACAACCCTCGCAAGGTCGAGTCTTTTGCTGAGTATTCATCGACTAGTATGTACCATTCCCCGAGGGTTATCTGCAGGAGGGTACATCACCTTGTAGGTACCCGGTTTCACTTCTGGTGTCTCCTATCTGTTGGAACACAAAGCCGAGTCTTCTGAGTTGTGTACTTGGTCCCCTATCTGATTGTGCATCCGATCTGCGGATCACTGTACCAAGTCTTCTGATTATTCTCTGATTCTGCTCACCTTGATGACCCTCGCAGGGTTGAGCCATGTCTTGCGGTATTCGGTGTTTTCTGTGATCTTCCGACTTAATGACCACCGAATGTCGCGATGTCTCTTGCTCTTTACCTTTCCATATCTTATTGAGACTCTGATTGACCGGAGGAATCTGTACTGTTCCTTCTTCCTCCCGGTCTTATAGTATCGACTCTGTTCCTTCATGCTGGCCCTATGAGCCGATTGACTGCTTCATGCTACCGGACCCGATATCTGTCCTTTCGATCTATTTTGCTTCGGTAGCCGACACCCATTTGACTGTATATCCGGGTGTCTTTTCACCTTCTGACTGCGTCCTCGTTCTCACAGGGAGACGACGACGAGAGTACGGTATTCACTTGTCAGATACCGTCCTGTACTCCACCAGTTTTCAACGCTTGTATATATGTGTGACTTTTTCATTCTTTCTCCCGTATGTTTTAGTGTGCCCCAGATCTATCGTCATATCTTTGTGTCTACACTTAGGACGTACCTTGTCCTAAGTATAGGGGGGTACACATCGCGTTGTTCTATCCTTGTTCAGTTTTGTCACTTCTGTTGTTGCCAATACTTAGGGATATCTCACCCTAAGTATAGGGGGAGTGATGCGTATATTCTCCACGATCTTTTTGTCTATCTGTATATATCTCTCTTTTCTTCTTTTCTTCTTTTCTTCTTTTCCTTTTCTATCTTCTGTATCTAAATAAAAGGTTCTGCCCCTTTGTGTCACTTTCCTGTACTTAGGACGTACTATGTCCTAAGTATAGGGGGGTGCAACCCCTGATTTGTTCAAATGTTTATTCCCGCCCTTGACCCTCCCTGATTTGTGTACAGTCTGCTATACTTAGGATTACTTGATCCTACGTATAGGGGGGACGGTCAACTTCTATTTCCTTAATCTTTTATTCTTTAGACTTGTCTATACTCAGTACGAGTTATGTCTTCTCCTTCTCTTTTCTGATCTATGAGGACATAACTCATGCTAAGTATAGGGGGTCGTATATACTCTGTATATACTTTAGCTGTAACTCGTACTTTTGTAATAATATGGCTAATAATTCTTTAAATTCATTAAAAACCTTAATAAAAAGATGTGATTATCCCTCAGATTCTTTTTGTATATACTGATTAATAAATCAGGTTAAAAATATTTTTGCAAAATGATTTGAAAAATGGTGTGAACTGTTTGGAAAACTATTTGTGAAGTATTTTCAACCTTTGTAAAAATATTTTGATTGCAAAATTTCTTCTATTTATGTGAAATAAAGGATTTGAAAATCTATTTGCAAATAGTTTTGAAACATTTTGTAAAAATATTTTGGAAAATGTATATATAGTGTTTGCAAAATCTTTGTAAAATGGCTTTCAAATATTTGTAAATATTTGCAAAAACTATTTGGTACTATAGTTTTCAAAATGCTTTCTAAATAAATTTGAGGAATGAAAGCATCTTAAAACACAACAAAAAAATAAAATACATAAAATTCTTGATTAATTGTATATTGATGAACGCGAAATCTACCTCTTTAATATTCGATAATTGTAGTATAGGAAGCGGATTTCGGTCGTCAAAACACCACAAACTTTGAATGTTGTGGACTATTTTTGCTTGGCAAGTTTACCAAGGTCGAACACAGGGAACAGGGATTTTTAGTTGCACAGTCTTGAATCAAATTAAGTAATTAATTAATGCTCGGTTAATTTTTGTGTTGAGAAATATACAATGCAACAAGATGCAAATGCAATGAATTATACAGAGATGATTAAGCTCAGGACCTGTGAAGTATAAAATTCAACTCTCAATTAAATTTATCAATTGATTCTCCAAAGATTATCACAGATTAAAAGAGATCATTAACACCCAGAAAACTGATCAACTCCAAGTTACAAAACAATAGATTTAATCAATGAATACGCTCCTCAAAATTGATCATCGATCAGATAGGTGGAGAATTAGATAAATTGATCCTCAATTTGTCCCCTGTAAAGCTTAAATCGTTGGGAATAATCAACAATAAAACAAGGGGTTAATCAAATTAAAATCCTTAACAGAGCTCCTGCAACAGGTTTATCGTTAATTTCTCAAGCACAATGTTGTCAAAATAATCCTGCATAAGCCAATAGAGATCCTCAAATAATAATTCTCAATAAATAAACTCAGATCTGATCACAAGCTATGCTAAATGATAGAGCACGGAATTAGCTTCGAAATGACATATTATATGCTAAAATTGGAGTCCGTATGACAAAGTTATGATAAAATGAAATTTCAGGGACTGAAGTGTAAATAAAATAAATATTTCTTTGCAAAGAGGTCCCTGGAAGGACTTATCTGCAATTTATTAAAGTCACAGGGGCTCCTGTGCAATTTACCCCTGGCGGGGGTATTTCTGCAATTTCTGAAAATGCCAGGGGGTCAAGTGCAATTTGCCCAAGGGCGCACGTGCGTTGCGCGTGCGCCTGAGGCTCGGATGGAAGGCGGGAGGCTCAGATAGCCGAGCCTGAGGTTCGGGAACGAGGCGGAGGCCCGGGCAACGGAGCTCAGGCTCGGATGCCCGAGCCTACGTGGAACGCCCTGGAGCTTCGGGGGAGAAGTCGGAGGTTCGGGCGCCCCGAGCCTCGAGGCTGGGACCGAGGCTCGGGGGGGAATGACGTGGCAGCCCCTGGGCCGTTGGATCTAGGGCCTATGCCCGATCCAACGACAGTTGTACGCTGCTAGGGAGAGCCGCGGCGGGTGGAGGTGGTGGCGCCGAGGCTGGCGACGCCGCACCTCGGCCGACAAACGGCGCGAGGGGCGGCGCTGGGGGCGGAGGTGCTCAGCCGCTGTAGCGGCGGAGCTGGTGGCTGCACAGGGAGGACGCGGCGGAGGTGGCCACCACGCAAGGCAGAGGCGAGGCGCGGCCGGAGCTGGCCACCGCGCAAGGCGGAGGCGAGGCGCGGGCGGAGGCTCTGGGCCAGTCGACACACGACCGGCCGAAGGGAGGGGACGCCTGCTACGAGGCTGGAGGTGTGTGAGGCCACGGCGGCAGACCCACGTGATGGTGGCGAGGCGGAGTGGCGTGGCGAGCGGGGTTGTCGATGTTGACGGCGAGGCACCTGCAAGTGATTAGGCTAAACGAAGGGGGGTGGCAATTCACGGCGGCGAGGATAGGCAGAGAAGGGAAAAGATCGCGGCCTTTGCGAGGCCAGCGGAAGGTGATGGCGGTAGGAGGAGAGAAGAGCGGAAGGCTGGCTACCTGGAGGAGGGGCGGAGCTCGGCTCTGTTCCTCACTTCAAGCGGTGGCCAATGTCACCACGAAGCTCGACGCTCCTTAATGGAGGAGCAGCACAGAGAGTGGAAAACCCTCTGGATCACGCCGACGAGATGCGTCCTCCGGTCGTCTCTGTCATCGGCGACTCGACGAGGAGCTCAAAGTATCTCACAAGATGGCGGATGGGTTGTAGAGGCTGACGAGGAGGGGGTTTTATAGGAGGTGGGTCGGAGGGCGTTACGCGGAGGGGGCGGAGGGTGCGCGAGGTGGGGGTGATTAAGGCCGCGCATGGCGGCGGCGGTTACAAGGGGGAGAAGAAACGGTGGGGGAGGGCGCGGGCGTGAAGGGCTGGAGGAAGAAGAGGGTCACGTGCCCAGCACGTGACCCGGGGGGGGCGGCTGGAGAGAGTGGGGGTGCCACGTGGCACGCCCAGGGGCTGCCACGTGGCACCCCCAAAAAAATTTCAAAATTTAAGAAGAAAGAAAGAGAAGGAGACCTCGGATCAAAAAATTTCCTTCACAAAAGTTGCTCGTCTCGACGAGATCTACAACTTTCATGAAGGACCCGGGAGCGAAAGAGGTCATCTGTGAGAAGTGGTATTTTTGGTGGCTTTCCATGTGTACGAAAAACCGCATTTTGAGATTTGTAATTTTTTTGGTGGTTTTAGAGGGGATAAAAATTCTAGAAAAAATACGATAAATAAGAAGAAAATTATTTACACATTACTCTAATTTTTTTGGATTTTTAAAGGATAAGAAATTAGGAAAATAAAATACAAGTTAGAAACGCACAACTTTTGTACAAACCGACAACGGACACTCGGACTTGGTCAGTTTCTTTGATTTCACTTTTGATCTGGATTTGGATTTTTGCATTTCTTATTAAAACTTTCATCAAAAGATACAAATGAAAAAGAAATAAAATTAAAAGAGTTAATTATGCACATAAAAGCTCAGGTCAAAATTGGCAAAAAGTTAAAATGCGCAAAAGAGGCCCAAAACCCAACTTTCACATATGAGCTCCGAATTTTATGAAATTGGTCTTGTTTTGAAGGTATTTGAAAATGGAGTACTTTAAAAGTGAGTAGACCAAAATCGGACACTGTATGTGGGAGATATGCTCATTTTAGTCTGTCAGATGTGAAATTTGACTTTGAGATTATTTGACACTTATTGAGGTTAGTAATTTTTTTGTATTTTTTATTTAATCAAGTTAGTAATATTTACACAATGGAGGTAGTTTTAGGTCAATTGGAGTTAGGATGAATTAACTAAAAATGTGAGAAGTTAGCGGCTTTTTGGGCTAATTTACACATGGGATTTTTAATGCAATTTATGCAGATGAAATGCAGATATTATTTACACAAGTATGATGGCTAATAATGCTCTATTAATTATTAATTATAGGTGGATGATGGGGGACAGAGCCTAAATGACTGATTTTAGCATGATGAGTACGAGATTCATCATACCCCTATACTTAGACCATGCTCGTCCCCGAGCATGAATGAATGACTTAGTTGAATACATCCCTGACTGTGTATGTGAATTTTCAAGGCTTAATTCAGAGAAGACCCTTAATTTGAGTGATCCTAAAATTCTGAGCTCACCCAAGCTTTAATCAAAAGGAATCCAACTTCTCTAATTTTCAAACTCTCTGTTTGTAGTACATATAATATAAGGATATGATTTTAAGTGTACTGCATTCATGAGAGTCAAGTCGAGACATCACCCAAAGTTCCAATACAAGAGACTCTCCTCTAGACCTGATCCTCAACCCTAGGGAATAAGTCTATTCTTGCTTCAGTCAACCGTCTCATTAGTTTGTCAGACTTGAAAGTGTAGATGGACGGCCAGTTGATGGAGAGCATAGGATTGTGTCTGATTTTCTCTCCCTTTCATTGGAACAAGGTGCCTCTCGACTGCCTTTTTACTCAACACAAGTATATTTTAATTTTGTTGATCAATGTGTCCGTCAAGAGAATTTGGAGTCGTCTGCACTTGTTTTTCTGGGAGTACACCGGGGTGTGTCTTTTTTGAGTATCTAAGATACCTTCGACACCCAGACTTGTATCGCTTACGATGCAGAGCCCTTTTATGGTATCAGCCCGACTCCTTGGTCCTAATTAGCGTTTGGTCCAAGTGGACACTTTGAAAATTTTGGGAGCGCTTGCCATTGGTGGAAGCTCATTTGGAATTTGACTTTGGATGTTAGAGCTTTTCTTTGACATTTCTTTCTCTTTTTTTTTGTTGGCTAGCTCCACTGCTTTTACCAAAAGTTGGCGCACACTGATCAACAATTTTCATTAAATTTCATCACACCCTGGCACTTAGGTCATTTATCAAAAAAGTAGCATATGAATCTTGTTCACATACTGGCTAGTGTTTTGCTGACACTCAGGTTTTCTGAAGCCTTAATTAACTTTATCCCATCCTCGAATATCATCAGATCGGGTCTAAACTCAAATCTCTAGTCCTAGTTCCTCAAGTGATATCTCAACTCATCTCATCAATCATGCAGTTGTGGGAGTGGTTGTGCTGATCATATTCTTTTTGAAGGTAGAGATGAAGAGTGCCATATAGCGCTCAAATCTTTCAAACTAGGGAAGTGTGATTATTAAGTTCTAAAAACCCTAATGACTAAGGCAGGCTAACTCAGAATCTCAAGATCTCAGGAATCAAGTGTCCTCAAAAATCCTCAAGCCTTGAGTGATGGTGAATGTGTCAGGAATATATCGACCAAGGAATGCATGAAATGCTTGATGAAATGCAAGACTATGAGTGATGATTTTTTTTAATGCAGAAGTTTTTTTTTTGGAAAAACAGGTATTATACACACTACTTGTACCCATCCCCGATGTTAGATAAAAATGATTAAAGTACGAGCTATGGATAAAGTAGATAAAATATATACAAATACACCCCCCTATACTTAGCTTGTGCTATGACCCCATGGCACAAAGTGAAATGTTGTCATAGCTCGCACTAAATACAGAAGGATTAAAAACAGAAGAAGAGAAGTGATGTAAAAACAATGGATGCGGTCCCCCTATACTTAGGCTCAGGTCAGCCTAAGTATAATTGGTTAATTATAGATGGGCAACCGGGAAGAATTTCGGATGTACAAGAGAGTGTAAGTTCCGGAGAGGTGTGCTATCTGGGCAGATAAAATTTTTCATCAAAACCTATGCCCTGAGTGAAGGAGATCTGTTCAACTTGTACTAATTGCTCATTGGATTCGACAAAATGTTTAAGCAGCTGACCGTTGACTATAGATGTTTGTACGCTATCTGCGGTCTCTGAGATCTCAACACTCCCATTATTGTGTACCTCTCTTACAATGAAGGGTCCCGTCCATTTCGATTTCAATTTCCCTTGGAAAATTTTCAACTTTGCATTAAATAGCCAAACTT
Source organism: Ottelia alismoides (assembly GCA_037367405.1). NCBI lineage: Eukaryota > Viridiplantae > Streptophyta > Magnoliopsida > Alismatales > Hydrocharitaceae > Ottelia > Ottelia alismoides. The sequence goes on along the minus strand of JAZKJV010008831.1, from coordinate 53,122 downwards.
TCTGTCCTGGGATAAAGTTCTTTGTTCGAATGTTCTTGTCATGCCATGTCTTTACTTTTTCTTTGTAGATGGTGCTGTTTTCGTAAGCATGATTTCGGATTTCAGACAGTTCATTCAAATTCATGTCTCGGTTCTTCTTTCCTTGGTGACAGTTCCAATTAATCTTTTTGATTGCCCATTCTGATTTATGCACGAGTTCTGCAGGCAAATGGCATGGTTTTCCATATACCATTCTAAACGGGGAGGTGCCCAATGGGGTCTTATAAGCCGTTCGGTAAGCCCATAGAACTTGGTCCAGGAGTTGGGACCAGTTCTTCCTGTCAGGGCGAACGAGCTTCTGTAAAATTCCTTTAACCTCCCTGTTTGACACCTCGGCCATACCATTGGATTGTGGGTGGTAAGGAGTAGCGACACGGTGCTCGATGCCGTATTCCTTAGTCAACTTCTTCACCTCCCGGTTGACAAAATGGCTTCCCCCATCAGATATTAAAACTTTTGGAATTCCAAACCTCGAAATAATATGATCTTTCAAAAATTTGCAAACAGTTTTGCTATCTGCAGCTCGAGTAGGGATAGCCTCCACCCATCTAGATAAATAATCTACCGCGAGAAGAATATATTCAAATCCTTGACTATTGGGGAATGGGCCCATGAAGTCAATGCCCCATGCATCGAATACGTCACAGATGATCACTGGTTGCATAGGCATAGCATCTTTGGAACCAATGGTTCCTCCCATTCTCTGACAGACGGGGCACGACCTCACAAAATTACAAGCATCTTTAAACAAGGTCGGTCAGTAAAATCCACATTGCAATATCTTCTCAGCGGTCCTCTTCCCAGAGTGATGTCCTCCTGCCTCCAAGGTGTGGCATAGATTGAGGATACTTTGATATTCCTCTTGAGGAATACATCTTCGCCATATGCAATCCGGTCCTTCAAAGAAAAGGAAAGGATCTTCCCAATGATAGTGTCTCGCTTCAGATATGAGTCGATCGATTTTGTTTCTGGGCCAACCTTGAGGAACTTCATTGGTGACGAGATAATTCACCGTGTCTGCATACCAAGGGAGCGAGTCAATAGCAGAAATTGACTCGTTTGGGAAGGTTTCACGGATGGATTCAGATTCCGGGATTTTGTTATGTTCAATCCGTGATAAATGATCAGCCACGACATTCTTAACACCAGGTTTGTCCTTAATCTCCAAATCAAATTCTTGAAGCAGTAGAATCCATCTCAGAAGTCGTGCTTTTGCATCCTTTTTGGCCATTAAATAGCGAATGGCAGAATGGTCTGTGTAAACTGTCACCTTAGATCCTAGAAGTATTGATCGAAATTTTTCCAAGGCAAACACCACAGCAAGCATTTCTTTTTCGGTCACAGTGTAATTTTTCTGAGTAGGGTCTAAAACTTTGCTTGCGTAGTGAATAGCATACGGGATTCCATCTTTTCGTTGTCCTAATACAGCCCCTACAGCGAAATCAGATGCGTCTGTCATGATCTCGAAGGGAAGAGACCAGTCGGGAGCTTGTAGGACGGGTGTCTCAATGATTCTTTTCTTGAGTAATTCGAAGGCTTCTAGACACTTATGATCTACGAGGAATTCGGTGTCTTTCCCAAGAAGGTCTGTTAACAGTCGGGCAATTTTTGAAAAGTCTTTGATAAATCTCCTGTAAAATCCGACATGCCCCAGAAAAGACCGTACTTGTTTCACATTTGTGGGTGGCTCAAGCTTTTTGATCACATCAACTTTGGCAGGGTCAACCTCCATTCCCTTCTTGGAGATGACATGGCCTAGTACAATGCCCTCTTTGACCATGAAATGGCTTTTTTCCCAAGAGAGCACCAGATTCACTTCCCTGCACTTTTGGAGGACATGATCCAGGTGCGCTAGACAATCATCGAATGAATCACCATGGACCGAGAAGTCATCCATGAAGACTTCCAGGAAATCCCCGACCATGTCGGCAAAGATCGCAATCATGCACCGCTGAAAGGTGCCGAGGGCATTGCAAAGCCCAAAAGGCATTCGCTTGAATGCGTATGTGCCGAAGGGACATGTGAAAGTAGTCTTTTCCTGGTCCTCGGGGGCGATGGCTACCTGATTGTAGCCCGAGTACCCGTCTAAGAAACAGAAGTATTCTCTCCCTGCCAATCTCTCCAGGATTTGATCAATAAAAGGCAGCGGAAAGTGATCCTTCTTCGTTGCGGCATTCAGGCGTCTGTAATCCACACAGACACGCCACGACGTAGGTACCCGTGTCGTAATCTCTTCTCCCTCCTCATTGGTGATAATCTGGAGTCTTGACTTTTTCGGGACTACATGCAAAGGTGACACCCATTTGGAGTCGGAGATGGGATATATGAACCCAGCTTTACACCATTTTTCGATCTCAGTCTTAACCACTTCCCGTAAGTTTGGATTCAATCTACGTTGGCATTCACGGGAGGGTTTAGCATTATCTTCCAAGTAAATATGGTGTGAGCACAGGGCTGGGTTAATCCCAGGAAGATCAGACAATCTCCAGCCTATAGCCTTGCGGTTTTTCTCCAAAACATTAAGCAGGCGGATCTCCTGCTCTTCGGTCAGTTGTGAGCTGATAATGACCGGAAATTGTCCTTTTTGTCCTGCCAGGAAGGCATACTTAAGTGTAGGGGGTAATGGTTTGAATTCAGGTAAGTCAATGATGTTTATCGAATCTGGTTCTGTCTGTGATGTTTGTTTTTGTGATGTGGACGCTTGTAGTGTATCAATGTTGACCACCATCATGGTTGTGTCAGGGATCGGATCGCTAAAGATGGAATGAGGTGTGGCAATCACCGCGTCCGATCTGTGTACCCTACTCAAGGATTGTCCATAAGAAGAATGGACTGACAGGTCGAGAGTGGCCTCTGAGTCTCCAAGAGTATAGGTAGATGCATGGATGAGCTGGCAGACTAAGTCATCAACAATTTCCTCAGCAGATGAGGTTGATTCTATCATAGCGGCTGGGTTTTGTCTCCAGGACCCAACTGTTGTTCTGTAATTTTAGTCTCAGTTTCTGATTTTTCAGACTCGGTGCTTGACTCAGTGTCAGGTCTTTGGAACCTAGTTTGCTGCATTTTAAGTTCAACTTTTCCGAACTGGATTCTCCCGGATGTATAATCAAATATAGCTTCTGCGGTCCTAAGGAAGGGTCGCCCTAGTATCATCTGGGAATCTTTCCAATTTCTAGGGACATCCATGTCAAGAATTGTAAAATCCACTGGGTAGTTTTGTCCCTCTATGTTGATGACAATGTTTCGAATCTCGCCCCTAGGTCGCTTAGTTGAGGTGTTTGCGAATTGAAGTACGGCTGTTGATTGCTTAAGAGGACCTAGATTGAGATGCTCATATAGGGTTGTGGGCATGAGATTGATGGATGATCCATTGTCTAACAATGTTCTTGCAAACTTGATTTCGTTGATGTAGCTAGTGACGAAGTGAGCACCCATGTCTCTTTTCTTTCTTGGCAGCTCATTTTTTATAAGACGAGATGTGGCTACTAAGAGTATGTGTTTCTTTGTTCGGCTAGGATTTTGTTTGCTGGCCCTAGTTGGTGTGCATCTCACCTTAAGGTATTTCCGAAAAGCCGAATCTCTTTCTATCATCTCGTCCAAGGACAGAGTGACCTTAATATTTTCCTTGCACATGCGGGCCATCTCATCATCATTTTTTTGGTTTTTTATGTTTTTCTTCTTCCCTGCCGTAAGAGCACGGGGGAAAGGAACCGATTTGTTGTGATCAACATCATCACTTTTATTGAATGAAAAAGTTCGTACATGACTCTGACTCGGACTAAAAACAGGGAAACTTAGTGGCATTTCTTTGTCTGACTCAGACTCGGACTCTCCATTATATCCGGGTGGTGTGGGTGGGACTTGTTCTTTCTCCTCCTGTCTTCCTTTGTCAATTCCCCCAGGGTTGTGTGAATTGGTGGGCACTGGGGCTATGTCTTCGTGTTCCTTTGCTCGATCAGGCATGGTTACGGTCCTTCCGCTCCTAAGAGAGATATGATAAGAGTCATTATTTGAGGAGGGCTTAAGCTCAGGTATGGAATAGTCATAGATTAATACCTGATTGTGTCCAAGGCTATTTGGGTTAGCCTGGACTTGAGTTGGAATCACGGTCTGGGGTGCTGTCACCTCATCTCTCCAACGAGAGAGTCGATTTATGTCGACTCTCATGTCATGAAGCTCATCCAGCACTCGCTGGAGTTCTGGAGAGATAGCAGAAGAGGAGGAGGACCCTTGGCTCTGCCTGGCCTGAGGTCGTTGATATTGCCCTTATTGGCTTTGGTGTTGATTCTGCTGTGGCTGAGGTTGCGGGTTCTGATATCCCGTGCGATATTGCTGCCTCTGCTGTAGTTGAGGCTGGTAGGTGGGCTGGGCTTGCGGTGGACGAGGGTTTGGAGTAGAGTTTTGGCCTGAGCGATTGACTGGTTCCAAATTGTACCAGACTCCGTTTATCTCCAAGACTTGTGGAGGTTCCTCAAAATCAGTCTGAGCGGAGGTTTCATCAGTTTGAGAGGACAAGACTTGGTCTCCACCCCAATGGTTATGTTGTCCTACCCCTTGACCTTGAATGTAGTGAATTTGGTGTATGGGTGCGGGGGTTGCAATCTTTGATACCCTGTCAGCCAATTCCTCCATTTGTTTAGGCAATTTGGCTAATTTCTCCATATCAGATGATTTATGGATCTCATCCACCTTTTTATAAATCTGCTCAACCATAGTTAGCTTATCAGCTATTATTCCCATGTCAGCATTGCGGTCGGTTGTCAGATTATTCACCATCTTTTTGGAGCCGGCCATGTAAGCCCGGCTAGTGGTTTGTGCACGGCTAGACTCAGCAAGTCTTTCGAACACCTTGTATACAGTGTCCTCGTGGCGCCCCATGTAGCTTCCTCCGCAGGATGCACTAACCAACCCTTGAGTCTCAGGGTTCAGCCCGCTCACAAGACTTTGGACCAGCATCATTTTACTTATCCCGTGTCCTGGGCATTTCTGTACTAAGTCTGTGAATCTTTCCCAGGTTTCATGAAATGGTTCGTTCGGGTGTTGGGTAAAACTCGTGAGCTTGATCCTCATTTGATTGATTCTACTAACTGGGTAGAATTTCTTTAAGAACAGAATCTTGAATGTGGCCCATGTCGTGACTATTTCCCCTAGATTTTTTAGCCAGTAAGCCGCCTTATCAGTCAAGGCGAAGGGGACAGCTCTCAACCGTATGTAGTCTTGGCTAACCTTAGGGTGGCAGAGGTTAGCACAGACTAACTCGAAGTCGCGAAGGAAGATATATGGTTCTTCATGGTTATTTCCTCCAAACTTTGGCAATAGTGCAAGGAAATGCGGTTTGTGTTCGAACGCATCCTCAGGGGGGACAGGTCTCAACCAATTATAATCTTCATCTAATTCCGGGAGATACGTGTCTTCCATAGCAGCCTCGCCTTGTTGTATTATTGCCAACTGCGTCCTAAGTAGTTCATTGGTTTGTTCGGCAGCAGTTATCCTAGCCAAGAGGGCATGGATGGGGTCATTGTTGTTCTCATCGTCACCAGGGTTCTTCTTTGGAGGCATTGTGATTCACCTTCAGAAAGGAAGATTTAAGTGTTAAGTGCCGGAATTGAATGAGGTTTTTGATAAGGATAAGAGATTCCTTAGCAAAGGAGTGAAAGGAACAAGACAAGGAGGATGGAGAGAATCTTTACGAAGAAGCAAACACAAAGCAAACACAAGTCAATTTTTCAAGTTCACCACTCAACATAGATGAAGGCACGTCAGGGTTCGGCCGCTTATCTTTTCAGTTTTAATTTAATGACAAAACAATCTTGCAGATTAAGCGGAGCTGTTAGGTGCCGAAATATTTCATAAAGACTGTCCCGAGTTCATACAACTAGTTGCACCCACTTTCAGCCAGTATAGGTGTAAGTACGGACCGTTTAAACGGCTACCCGTGTTACTTGAGGACGGTGCCTTCCGCGGTGTCCTCTAAACCACCTACTCTGCTAAGGGAAGTCGGACCGTAAACGGCTACCCGAGACCCTCACTGAAAAGTAGCTAATTGTTTTTAAAATCAGTAGTCTGAATGAAGTATTTCGGTTTTTGGCTCTACCCTAAGGTGTGCGATCTTGTCCTTAAACAAACAATGAGTGGGTTTCTCTCCACCAAACAAGAGTTAATTTTAGGTCAGTTTATTTGCAGTCACCTTGATTAGCAGTCCCAATTTTAGATTAAGGTTATCACTGTAGTTTAGGTGAGCACAGAAATTCACGCCTAACGAGCAGTCCCAATTCCGTTAAATCCTAAGTTGTAAAACTTGAGGAGGGAGAATTGAAAAAACCGATGCAAGCGTAAATCAATGATGCATGCTTAAGAGAAAGACTTACAGTGAATCCTCGCGTTCTTCATGCGGGATGCAAGACAAGGAATTTTAAATTTATACTAAATGATATGCACAGATGAAAAACGCCCTAAACAGATAGTTCTATTAGCGGGAAGAATTGTTTTAAAATTTGGCTAATGTTGAACGATCTATAGTGCGTTTAATTAGTGAAAAAGTGTGGCCTAGAGATTACGAGCACAATCAATAATAAACAAGCAAGCGTATATGTGCCTAAGTCCTACGCCACTCAAGTCGGGTCCCAACCACACAGAAGGGGTTGAATCAGACCCGACACACCACATGAATGTTCAGTCTTAATTATTACAAGGGTTCAAAGAGAGGGACCCTGGGAATATTGCAAAAATTAACCCTATGCTAAGCTCTCTCTCGCAAAAACAAAATTCGGTCTTCTTAGCAGATCCTTGAATTAATATCGAATTCCAGCTCCCAGAAGTCTGCGAAGAGAGAATTTGCGGTTAGTAGCAGAAGTAAGAGAGAAATGCAAAAAATGCAGAAAAAGAAAAAAAATGGCACAAAAATCAATTTTCACAAAAATCAATTACCGAAATGATTTAAAACCCTAAAAATTCGCCGTTCCCCGGCAACGGCGCCATTTGATGAACGCGAAATCTACCTCTTTAATATTCGATAATTGTAGTATAGGAAGCGGATTTCGGTCGTCAAAACACCACAAACTTTGAATGTTGTGGACTATTTTTGCTTGGCAAGTTTACCAAGGTCGAACACAGGGAACGAGGATTTTTAGTTGCACAGTCTTGAATCAAATTAAGTAATTAATTAATGCTCGGTTAATTTTTGTGTTGAGAAATATACAATGCAACAAGATGCAAATGCAATGAATTATACAGAGATGATTAAGCTCAGGACCTGTGAAGTATAAAATTCAACTCTCAATTAAATTTATCAATTGATTCTCCAAAGATTATCACAGATTAAAAGAGATAATTAACACCCAGAAAACTGATCAACTCCAAGTTACAAAATAATAGATTTAATCAATGAATACGCTCCTCAAAATTGATCATCGATCATATAGGTCGAGAATTAGATAAATTGATCCTCAATTTGTCCCCTGTAAAGCTTAAATCGTTGGGAATAATAAACAATAAAACAAGGGGTTAATCAAATTAAAATCCTTAACAGAGCTCCTGCAACAGGTTTATCGTTAATTTCTCAAGCACAATGTTGTCAAAATAAGCCTGCATAAGCCAATAGAGATCCTCAAATAATAATTCTCAATAAATAAACTCAGATCTGATCACAAGCTATGCTAAATGATAGAGCACGGAATTAGCTTCGAAATGACATATTATATGCTAAAATTGGAGTCCGTATGACAAAGTTATGATAAAATGAAATTTCAGGGACTGAAGTGTAAATAAAATAAATATTTCTTTGCAAAGAGGTCCCTGGAAGGACTTATCTGCAATTTATTAAAGTCACAGGGGCTCCTGTGCAATTTACCCCTGGCGGGGGTATTTCTGCAATTTCGGAAAATGCCAGGGGGTCAAGTGCAATTTGCCCAAGGGCGCACGTGCGTTGCGCGTGCGCCTGAGGCTCGGATGGAAGGCGGGAGGCTCGGATAACCGAGCCTGAGGTTCGGGAACGAGGCGGAGGCCCGGGCAACGGAGCTCAGGCTCGGATGCCCGAGCCTACGTGGCATGCCCTGGAGCTTCGGGGGAGAAGTCGGAGGTTCGGGCGCCCCGAGCCTCGAGGCTGGGACCGAGGCTCGGGGGGGAATGACGTGGCAGCCCCTGGGCCGTTGGATCTAGGGCCTATGCCCGATCCAACGACAGCTGTACGCTGCTAGGGAGAGCCGCGGCGGGTGGAGGTGGTGGCGCCGAGGCTGGCGACGCCGCACCTCGGCCGACACACGGCGCGAGGGGCGGCGCTGGGGGCGGAGGTGCTCAGCCGCTGTAGCGGCGGAGCTGGTGGCTGCACAGGGAGGACGCGGCGGAGGTGGCCACCGCGCAAGGCAGAGGCGAGGCGCGACCGGAGCTGGCCACCACGCAAGGCGGAGGCGAGGCGCGGGCGGAGGCTTTGGGTCAGTCGACACACGACCGACCGAAGGGAGGGGACGCCTGCTGCGAGGCTGGAGGTACGTGAGGCCACGGCGGCAGACCCACGTGATGGTGGCGAGGCGGAGTGGCGTGGCGAGCGGGGTTGTCGATGTTGACGGCGAGGCACCTGCAAGTGATTAGGCTAAACGAAGGGGGGGTGGCAATTCACGGCGGCGAGGATAGGCAGAGAAGGGAAAAGATCACGGCCTTTGCGAGGCCAGCGGAAGGTGATGGCGGTAGGAGGAGAGAAGAGCGGAAGGCTGGCTACCTGGAGGAGGGGCGGAGCTCGGCTCTGTTCCTCACTTCAAGCGGTGGCCAATGTCACCACGAAGCTCGACGCTCCTTAATGGAGGAGCAGCACAGAGAGTGGAAAACCCTCTGGATCACGCCGACGAGATGCGTCCTCCGGTCGTCTCTGTCACCGACGACTCGACGAGGAGCTCAAAGTATCTCACAAGATGGCGGATGGGTTGTAGAGGCTGACGAGGAGGGGGTTTTATAGGAGGTGGGTCGGAGGGCGTTACGCGAAGGGGGCGGAGGGTGCGCGAGGTGGGGGTGATTAAGGCCGCGCATGGCGGCGGCGGTTACAAGGGGGAGAAGAAACGGCGGGGGAGGGCGCGGGCGTGAAGGGCTGGAGGAAGAAGGGGGGGGCTGGAGAGAGTGGGGGTGCCACGTGGCACGCCCAGGGGCTGCCACGTGGCACCCCCAAAAAAATTTCAAAATTTAAGAAGAAAGAAAGAGAAGGAGACCTCGGATCAAAAAATTTCCTTCACGAAAGTTGCTCGTCTCGACGAGATCTACAACTTTCATGAAGGACCCGGGAGCAAAAGAGGTCATCTGTGAGAAGTGGTATTTTTGGTGGCTTTCCATGTGTACGAAAAACCGCATTTTTGAGATTTGTAATTTTTTTGGTGGTTTTAGAGGGGATAAAAATTCTAGAAAAAATACGATAAATAAGAAGAAAATTATTCACACATTACTCTAATTTTTTGGATTTTTAAAGGATAAGAAATTAGGAAAATAAAATACAAGTTAGAAACGCACAACTTTTGTACAAACCGACAACGGACACTCGGACTTGGTCAGTTTCTTTGATTTCACTTTTGATCTGGATTTGGATTTTTGCATTTCTTATTAAAACTTTCATCAAAGGATACAAATGAAAAAGAAATAAAATTAAAAGAGTTAATTATGCACATAAAAGCTCAGGTCAAAATTGGCAAAAAGTTAAAATGCGCAAAAGAGGCCCAAATCCCAACTTTCACATATGAGCTCCGAATTTTATGAAATTGGTCTTGTTTTGAAGGTATTTGAAAATGGAGTACTTTAAAAGTGAGTAGACCGAAATCGGACACTGTATGTGGGAGATATGCTCATTTTAGTCTGTCAGATGTGAAATTTGACTTTGGGATTATTTGACACTTATTGAGGTTAGTAATTTTTTTTGTATTTTTTATTTAATCAAGTTAGTAATATCTACACAATGGAGGTGGTTTTAGGTCAATTGGAGTTAGGATGAATTAACTAAAAATGTGAGAGTTAGCGGCTTTTTGGGCTAATTTACACATGGGATTTTTAATGCAATTTATGCAGATGAAATGCAGATATTATTTACGCAAGTATGATGGCTAATAATGCTCTATTAATGATTAATTATAGGTGGATGATGGGGGACAGAGCTTAAATGACTGATTTTAGCATGATGAGTACGAGATTCATCATATATACACCTAAATAAATCACTTTGTCAAAACCTGTAAATTCTTTAAATCCTGTAAAATAAAGCAGCACACCCGTGTAAATAGCTGTATATATTTATACTTTGGATGCCAAAATTCTTTTTCTGTGTAAAAATTTCTCTCTTTGTTTTCAAATTCTTTGGAAAAATTGCATTATTCTTTGCATATTTGTAAATAGCATTTGCATAGCATTCATATTCTTTGATTGAGCTTGATGATTGAACTAGTCCAATAAAGTCGAAGATTGGAGCTTGGTTGGACCTTACCGCACCTAACTGCACTGGAACCTTATGGGAACTAGGTTTAAGGTACTTCAGGTCTATTCAGACTTAATTCTTTGAGAAATCAGGGCTAGGTTCAAGTCACCTCAGTGGATTAACTAGAACTTTTCGAAACATACGTATGACTCTTGTCGGACGTGACCTAATTTGGACACTTGCACCTTTCACTTGGCTCAACTTAGTTGAAGTGGTGAGGGGGTTGGATTTGCCAGTCTGAGACGCACACGGGTGGAAACATTCGTCCTCTTCTAGGGAGGGAAGTGCACCCCAACCTGGTCCAGTAGCCATGAGGTCTAACGATAGGAGAGTGTGGGTTGCAATAAACCTTCAAAAGAGGGATAGTCTTCTGGCTCAAGAGGAAAAACTCCTTATGTAAATGCTGCTGTAAATACTATGTTGAAAAAAAAAGAAAAAAAAATCTCCAAAAAAGTGGACAGGCTTGAAAATAAAATAAAGTGCCTGCCGGAGAATGTATATATGTTGTATAGAAAATAAGCAAGCTTGAGCATCAAAGTTATACCATGTGAGCCTGCAGCTGGATGACTTGAGTACAATGGTCTTGCATCCCAGGATAGGTAGTGATGAATCCACGTTTCATCATCTTTATTCTATCATTTTGGCCTTAAAAACCCTAGTAAATGCGTGTAAATAGGCCTTATTCATGCATTTTAGCATTTATGTATATGTGTGTAAATATTGTATAAAATGCGGTTTTTAAAGCCAAAATTATAGAATAAAGAAAAGAAAAGAAAAAGAATAAAATATTGTAAATATTTTATGACCCGAAACCCCGAGACCTAGGCATCTTGATGAATAGGTCGACAAGGAATAAAGTAGGGGGAGATAAGGGCCAAAACACAGATAAAATACCTATACATTTTATTCATTCTTTATTTATTTTGGGACCTATTTTTGGTTCTACTTTTTATTCATCAAATAAAGAAACTTTGTAAATGAAAGTTGTAGATAAATTAATAAAGAAAAATACAAAATTGATTTCACAGAAAAATAATGTACAGATAAAAAGTTATGGTCTGAATAAAAATCCAGAATGCCAACTTCCCAGACCCGTATCTCACAAATGGAAACTCCAAATGCAGTGTACTCACCTTTAATTGTATATAGAAGAAAATAATCTAATTAATGGTGGTGGTTTCGCATTTGGCGGAGCTACGGTTTGAAAGTTGACTTTTGGACCCTCATTGTATACTTGTACATATTAAAATATTAAATTTATTATTTATTTATTATTTTTATAATTTTATATTTTTGTAATGTTGTAAATATTACTTATAATACTTATGAACATTAAAAATAAAATAAAAACATCAATAAAACTCAAATAAAAATACTTGTATACTCAAAACCTAGGTATTATACATATACTTACACCTATATAAAATACACTTCTATTTTATTAAATATACAAAATAAATCAGAAAAATAAAATAAAAATATATTTGTGTATATAAAAGTATTTTATAATTTTATAAAATCATAAATAAAAATAATAATATTAAAAATACCTAAATAAAAATAAAATACATTAATACATAGATATAGATACCTATAGGGGTATAAATGCAAACTTGTAAAAATACACTTCCTAAAAATAAATAAAAATCACTATAAAATACTTTATAAAAAAATAAACATTTTTTATTTTATAATAAAAAATCAATAAAATCGTTTTCTATTTTAATTTGATTTTACAAATATTTTTCCCTAGGTTTTTCCTGGTTGGTCCACGTGGACCAACCAGGGGGCTAGGAGAGTTGACCTCGGTCAACTCTCTGCCCAACACCTGGGCTGTGTCAGAATGAGTTTTCTTGATTTTCGCGGATTTTTGGAGAGCGATCCTTTCACCGAATGAGGTCGGTCTCTTCACGAGATTTGTAGACCTTCATGTGGTCTATCACGCCCATGGGTTTTTTCGAGGATTGGACCGCGGATACGCTCGGTCCACCTCGTTGAAAGTGCCTCCTCGACCAACTTTCAAAACCCCCCCCAAAACCTCCATTGAGTTTTTGAACCCTCTTTGACCAATCCTACCCCCTTCGACTTGTGCCCTGGACTGGCGCGCGTGACAGGCGAGCCTCCGGCCAAGTTCGCGGCGTTTGGAGAGGCTAAGGAGCGGCTCCATCTACCCCATCTCCGGCCGCTGCCGTGAGGTTCCTCCTCTTGGTTTCCCAGCCAATCGAGGTGGCTCTCTCTTGTTTTTCTTTGTTTTCTTTTATGCTGTAGGTTAGATCTAGCGTTAGGACTAATTCTGTCTCTTCATTCGTTGATTTCGTGGTTCATTCGCCGCCATATACCCTCCTCGCCGGAGCTTGCTCCGGCAAGTGCCATCCCCACCATACACCGCCATCCATGCACCAATAAGCCCCTTGGGACATCTACTGTTGTTCTTGCGCGTCATTTTCAGGTCACAAGGGACAAGAGACTCATCTGGAGTCGGTTTTTGGAGGATATCAGGACACCTGGAGCGGCCTTCTTCTCTCCTCTCGCGGCGGACCTTCGGCAGTCCCCACGCCATTTTGCGGTCGCCATCTGATTGAGGACCACTCCAGGGAGCATCTCGGCCATTTTGGAGCTTTACCGAGCAACGGGAGAGGAAGCTCAGAGCTGGGGAAGCTCGCACCTACGCGAGTTCTTCCCAGTTCTTCGTGAGGACTTCTCCACCGTTGGATTGAGGGCCGATCGTCCACAGGAGCAGCTACCGTCTGATCGTGCGAGCCCAAGACCGTCCGATCACCTTAGACCTTCTAATCTTAGCCGCACAGCTGAAGGGACATCGCGGGCTGTGGCTCTGCCACGTGGGTTAAGTGAACTATCGCGCACCGTCAGATCGTCCCGTGGATGGGCATTTTGCATCGTAAGCCCACCACTCTTTTTGTATTTAAAACCTAATGCTGAAACTTTCCACTGCAGTTGTTTTAGTTTTGTAATAATTGCTAATCGGACCCTTGCACTTTTGGGGTTTTACAAGTAGGCCCTTGCCAGGTCGCGTGCCTAGCACGTGAGCCTCGGTGCTTTTGCGGCTTAGCCCCCTGTGGCTTTTTGTTAATTCATTTTAGTCCTGCAAAAACTCAACGAAGTTATTTATTTTCTGGAAATATTGCGCGCAGGCCCTCAAACTTTCATTCTATTGCATAAATGCCCCTGCAAATGTGTAGTTTCTTTTTGGCTTCTTGTATTATATGCATGCATCTCTAAAACCCCAAAAAAAATCCCCAAAAATCATTGTAGCTTCCTGTTGCATAGTAGTTTATTACCATATTTTTATTTTTCGCAATTATTGCATTTTTATATTTATAAAAATTCAAAAATAGCCATTTTCAGCACTGATTGCATTAGAAAATCACTAAAAAATATAAAAACTCTTCATAAAAATCCCAAAAAAATTATATTTTGTGTCTTTTAGTTTGTTTTAACTCCCAGCCAAAAATCATTAAAAAATACAAAACCAAACTCCAAAAAATTGCAAAACTCTAAAAACCTTCATAAAAATTTATAAAATCATTAAAAAATCCAAAAATAGAGTTTTCTTTTCCTAAATTTTCTTGGTTTCATTATCTATCACTGAAAATTAAGTTGGAGAATTTTTGCCACTGATTTCTATTTTATTTCTCCATTTTAGTTCCAGCCTTGTATTTTCTCCACTGTTTTCTTTATTTTGATAATTAAAAATACCAAAAACATTCTAAAAATTACCCAAAAATCACAAAAACAGTAAAAAAGTATAAAAAGACCAAAAAGACTTTATTTCCTTATTTTTGAGCATTTTTATCTATTTTTATAAATATCTCTTTCTCCCCTTTATTACATTCCTTTTATATTCCAATATTGAAAAAGAAAGTAAAAAAATATAAAATATAAAAAAAACACAAAATCAGTAAATTAAAAATCAAAATACAAAAATATAAAATTAAAAATTAAATAAAAAATATAAAATTAAAAAAAAAACCCACAAAAAATAGCATAATAGACATTCGATCACTTTCACACATTTTTGAGCACTTGTGCCCCGATCTACCTGTCTGCTCCCTGTGTTCAACCTCTACACATACTTGCACTATACACATCTTGTTGTAGAGTTATAATAAATTTTAACTCCGCACATTTACATTCATTGCTTGATTTATCTGTTGTGGGTTAATTGTTGTTTTAATCCGGATTTCGCGTGGTCGATTCAGCGACTGAGTTCCCGCCTTGTGTGGAACTTAAGATCACCGATTTTTTTGGTTAAACAGGTAGCTACACTGGCTACCGTCCATTCTTTTCTCTACCCCCTCCTCTTGAGTTGGATGCCACTTAAACTTAGAAGGGAATACCCCGCTCCTCGAGGAAAGAGCTGTTGGATTAGGGAATCATTGGGTTGTCATTCTAGAGAAGCTAGTCTCTTTGTCATTTCAGTTGGGGAGAGCCACTATCACTTACACTGTACAAGTCAGCTTCATAGTCATAAGGGTTTGTGTATGATGTAGGCTAGTTCTGACCTGGCTATTGAGGTAATTTGAACCGAGTTCTGTGACTCTCGAAGGATGTTGTGCTTTAAATTTGGTTCCCGACTAGGTTCCACACACATTCTCACACCAAGGTCTAACCTGAGCTCCAAACTTTAATTTTGTAAAGATGAGTTTAATAATCATGATCAATTCAATTTATTCTTTAAATTCTTTATTTCTGCTTTTCCTTTTCTTCTTATTCTTTATTCTTTTTGTACTTATTGCATAAGTATTTACTAGGGACTAGCAAAGGCAAGTATAGTGGGGTGATGAATCTCCATTTCATCACCTTTATTCTATCATTTTGGCCTTAAAAACCCCAGCAAATGCATGTAAATAACAATAATTTGTACATAATAGCATTCAATATTTATTGTATTTATTGTACATAGAATAAGGTTTTTAATGCCAAAATTATAGAATAAAGAGAAGAAAAGAAAAAAGAATAAAATATTGCAAATATTTTATGACCCGAACCCCGAGACCAAGGCCAGCATGGAATTGGTCGGTAAGGAATAAAGTAGGAGGAGATAAGGGCCAATAATACAATAAATACCTCATTTATTTGTTCATTCATTCATGCATTTTTGACACATATTTTGTATTCAATTATTCATTCATCAAATAAAGAAACTTTGTACATTAAAGTTGTAGATAATAATGTGAATAAAAATACAAAATTGAGTTTGTGTAAAAATAATACTCAGTGTATATTTTACACCCAGAATAAAAAGCCAAAATCTCAACTTCACAGACCCATATCTTGCAAATAAAAACTCAAAATCACCCAAACTCACCTTTAATTGTATATAGCTTTCCAAGAACTATTTAATAAAATTGGTTTCATAATTTTTGGAGCCCATATGTGAAAGTTAAGTTTTTGGCCCCTATTGTACAATTTACCCGAATAAAATATTCATTTTATTCTTCATTCATTATTTCTTATATTTTTAGAATTTTGTAAATAATGTATACAATACATGTACATATTAAAATTAAAAGAAAATAAAAAAGAATTTGTAAAATAAAATAAGTCTATGAAATACATAGACAAAATACCTATGATATCTAAATGTATATAAATAAAAAGGGATTTTATTCTTTTATTCTTTATTCATCTATATTTTTATAATAATGTAAATATTATATCTAATTTCTTAAAAATACAAATCCTAAATAAAAACAAATAAAATATATTAAATAAATAAAGTATACATAATATATAGGTAGAATACCTATAAGTATAACTACATATACATATACCTATTTATTTAAAAATGTAAATAAACTTGTAAAAATTAAATAAAAATATATTTATACTCATAAAAATAAGTCATAAATTTATAAAATAATAAAATAAAATAATAAAATAAAATAATAAAATAAAAATAAACAAAATAAAAATAAATACATATAAATATACTTATAAATACATTATTAAAATAAACCCGCAATAAAATACATCAAAAAAATAAATAAAAATCATAAATAAATACTACATTATTTAATAAACATTTTTTATTTAATAAGAAAATCTAATTAAATCATTTATTACGTCTAATAATTGGGTCAAGTTCAGGCTGATGTGGGCCAATCAGAGGCCAGGGACTGTTGACCTCTGGTCAACTCCCCCTGCGCCTCTGACTCCCGTCAGAATCGTCCTCCCCGAGATTCTTGCATTTTTCCCGCTTGACTCAGAGCTCCATCGCTTTCGATCTCTTCACGAAATTTTCTCCCAGGACCATGATGATCCTCGCCGACACCTGAGATCGCGTGTACATAGACCGTATTCATCAATATTCGCCGGTCAATAAGGGAACCCCTCATGTTTATAAATAAACCCATCTTCTTCTTCCGAGTTTTTTGGCCATTTCTCGAGCCCTAGAGCCCACGCCTTCGGCCTAGCGTGCATCCAGGTGACAACTGGAGGTCCCTGGAGGTTGTGGAGGCTTGAGGAGGAAGGAGATGCGCCCACGACGGCGCTCCGGCGGTCGTCCTGCTCCTTGGCCCTCCAGCCTAGTTCGAGCTGCGTATTTACATTTCTAGGTAGGTTTTCATTCCCGCATTTCATTTCTGTCTTTTATTTTGCATTTAGATCATCAGAGTAGTGTAATTTAGGTAAATCGAAGTTCGCCGGAGCTCAGCTCCGGCGACTTCGCCACTGTGACCTTCACTGTTTCCCGACTCGTTTTCGCCTTCATTCCGTTCCCCACCGCCTTCTCCACCTCTAGACCGCTTAAACCCAACCAGATCCTCACTGGATCCGCGAATCGATGCTCGTCTCCTCCGCCTCGCCGGAGCATCGCCGCCCTCATCCACTTTCATGCTAACAGCTTCGATTTCTGGTCGAGGAGCATCGCCTCGAGACGGGCTTTCTTCCTGAGCAGGTTAGGTGCGCTGTCAAGCACCAGGAGACGCATCACAAGCCGGCGGAGGTACCTGGAGCCCCATTTCTTCTCCGAGCTCGTAGCGGCGCTCCAGCATATCTCTTGCCGATCCAAGACCTCCAGCAGTTCAAGCAACCTTCCAGGAAGCTTTTGGGACCTTCAGGAGCAGCAAAGACCGGTGGAGGCGCGATATCTGGTCGGAAGAAGCTCGCCCCGGCGAGCCTGCTTCCCTGTTCTTCCACGCTAACTCCCCGCCGTTGGATGAAGACGAAGGCCCAGATTGAAGATCAGCCGTCAGATCACGTACGCCTCAACCGTCAGATCTTGCTTGGAGATCTAATCCTCGCCGTGGATCCGCGAAGCGTCATCGGGCGCTTAGGAGGCGACGCGTGGCAAGTGGACGAAGATCAGCCTTGGATCGCATGCCTTTGGGGGTAAATTTCAGACAAGTCCCCCGCTTTTGTTGTATTTATATTTTAATGCCATAAATAAAATTGCACGTTGTAAATAAATTGTAAAATTTGCAGTAGGCCCCCTGTAATTTATATATTTGCATTTTGGTCCTTCCGCACCTCACGTGCAGTCCCACGTGAGGCGCGTGATTTTTGCACTTTAACCCTAGCGGGTTTTGTTAATTGTAAAATAGCCCCAAAAATTAAAATAAATGTTTATTCTGTTGGTGTTTTTGCTCAGAGGTCCCTGATAGTTATTTTATTTGCAAAAATGCCCCTGCTAGGCTGTATTATTTTAGTGTCTTTCTTCTAACCATTAAAAATACCTATGGTGCTCCTAAAAATTGAGGAAAATTAAGATAGATGCTTCATGTGGTGATCTTTCACACCCATATTTTATTTTGCATTTTTTGCATTTTCCTAATTGTTAAAAATGAAAAAGGAGCTATTTTTTTACTGTTTAAATTAGAAAATACAAAAAAATTATAAAATGCATTTGAAAAATTACAAAAAAATTACATATAGTATATTTATATATAAATTGAGTCCAGAAATTGGAAAAACCTAAAAATAAGAAAAAGAAAAATGAAAAAAATCAGAAAGCTCCAAAATCCAACAAAAAATAGAAAAATCTTTAAAAAAATCCCTAAAATATATTTCTCTCTTTTATAATTATCTACATGTTATTATTAATGTATTAAAATTAATTTGGGTAATTTTGGGAATTAATTTATATTTTTTTAAACCCAAATTAAGTACGGCTTATTTACTTAGTCCTTATTGAGTAGAAAAATTCCAATAATAATAATAAAATATATATCAAAAATATATATAATAAAAATAAAAAAAATTATATCTATATATTGAGTATTTATATAAATATTTAACTTTATTCTACTCTCTCTCTCTTCTTATATATATACCTCTTTATATATATCTTTATATATATACACCTATATTTATATAATTAAAAATATAAAACAAAAAATGAAAATATAAAAAAACAAAATAAAAATTATAAAAATAAAACTAAAAAAAATATAAAATCAAAAACCCACAAAAACAATAAGAATTGGACATGATCATCGAAGTGAATAATTATACAACCAAGTTCACCACATCACCATTCGCCTCCCAGTGTTCGACCTCTACTTGTGCTTACACCTATACACATTTGCATGTAGATTTATAATAAATTTTAACTCCACTTTTTTGGATATTCATTGCATACATTTATTGTGGGTTAATTGTTGATTGATTTGAGGATTATTGAGCGGTCACCGCATCGACTGGATGTCTCGCCTTGTGAGATATAGACCCTCGATTTTCCTCTTTCATCACCAACCTCGAGTATTCTTATTATTCATGCATTTTAGAAACCAGAGGACATGGATCACTCAAAGTATGTGTTCCCATATTTCCTATCTCCTTCAAGATGTAAGTAAAAGATCTCAATTAATCATGAGACAATAACATTAGTCATATGCTTTCCAAAGGCATATATGATACTCTCATATTAATTTACTGTTTTTAAAATATGATGAAGACTGGTGAAATTCATTTTACCCCAATGTTTCATGAACGAGCTTTGTCTCCCAATTTATCTTGTCTAAATCTATATGATTCCTTTAAGAGATCATATATCTCATATATCATTATACGCACACCTGGTCATCTGTATATAGACCTCGTCAAACCATAAACCTAGTGATTTGTTAAATGTATATGCTCAGATATAAAAGATGCATATATATCTTCAACCAAATGATTATTATCCATCTCATGTGAATCCATGATATGTGTCTTCATCTATCTTGATGTTGTTAAGTTAACTCCTTGACTTGACTAGTTCAATAACTCTGAATCTCCATTCCTATGCGAGGACTTGCATCAAGGGTCGACATAACATCAATTATGGAGAAGATAACCCATCTTTTTAAGATCAGATATCACATTATTGGATAACATTTCAAGATGTTAGTTGTGCTCTCGATCTAACTTTTTAAATCATCAATTACTCATTATTTCCTCTAATTAAACTTTTTATATCATTATTCGTAAATATGGAATGGCATAAGTGTAATAACATTTACTCCTAAATGGCTTATAAGGGACTTACATGTCCAAAAATCACATCACAAAATATCATCCAACTAAACACCAAAACAAACAAACATCTTACTGACTGACTTATCCCACAGAACAGTAGTTAACTCAAGTATCATTTAACCATGCATTCAACACATAACCTTAAAGACTTTAAATTAAATTATATCCCATCATCATGTATGCAATTTACTACTAGCATATCCTTAAGATGCCATATCATGAAAAATTAGCATAAGTTGCATCATTTCCTTAATCAATGAATAAATAATATCAAGCAAAAGCATGCTCACTTGGTCACTTCTACAATAACAAACGAAGGATACATCATGCTGCTGGATTTTTTGACATTATGGATCATGGATAGAAATCTCCTCATGCCTCCCCATAATTAGGGATGAGCATTGAGCTTGACTGTCCGGACCCAACCCATGTGTCCAACTCGAGTCTGAGCTTGATTTACAATGGGTCATACATAGGTCGTAATTTTTACCTAGCAAATAAATAGGTTGGACTTCGAGCGATCTCGACCCAAACCTACGACCCCATTGGTTCGATCTAAATAATGGTTCAATAAGACAAACGATATATTAGTATTCCAATCATTTAATATATCAACCTATCTTTAATATGTATATAGACATAATGTCTACTCTATCATCTGGTAACAAAAACATGGTGAATCATTTACTTGCATCTTCATTGAAACATCATTTTACTTAATGCAAGATAGCTAACACTCTCTCCCTGTTCTTCCCACAACTGTCTCTCTCTTAAGTCATACTCTTCAGACCATTCAATAACTAGTATAAAACCTTCATTTGATTTAATTTTTCTCCATACTTCCACCCAAGATTAATTTAAATGGGTTGATCCAACACCGAATTCAAGCCTATGTTAGTTGGATTGTGATGGACCATGAGCCAGATAGAATAAGAAATCGTATACCACATCCCAAACTATGATCCGTCAAATCCATTGATGAGGGTGATTCACATTGGAAAGGAAAGGACCTAACCCAATGCTCATTCGCTTCTACAATCACCTGATTGCCTCCATTACACTTTCCAATGTTTCCATCCATGGACGCATGCTACTTTACAACAAACAACCATCCAAGTGTGATCTCCTCGATCATCGACAATCACTACCTCTACGACTTTAACTCCTTAATCCATACCCATCAACACAAGCAACCAAGTCACGACGAACTATAATCCAAGCTAGCCCCGAGCCCTAACCCTAATCCCAACCTCCAGCCTCCCACCACGAATCCCCTACCGACCTAAAAAAAACTAGAGAGAAACAAGTCCGACCCCGAAAGAACAAAAAGAAGCGGCGTAGGAAACCCGAGGACATTACCTGCAAAAACATAAGTCACCACTTTTGTGGACCCCACACCCCTCTTCACCCCCCCGATCACCAAAATCCCATTTACCCCCCGCACAGAATAACCAGGATTCCATCCTCCTCCTCCCCCACAACCCTCCCCTTCCTCCTGCTCCTCCTCCACCGTTACCTTCCACCTCCTCCCCGCACCCTCCGGAAGCAACGAATATACCTAACCCTCCTCCTCGATCGATCCCTCCCCCCATCCCCTCTCCCGCACGCGATTTCCGGTACAATCCCTTTCTCCTCCTCCTCCTCCTCCTCCATCCTCCGTCGTTTCCCCTGTGGATTCCTGCACTCCTCCCGCCCTGACGCGCTCGCTCGATTTCGTGCCAATTAGGACGCGGATGCTTGTTTCTGTGGCTGCAGATTACATGCAGAGGCCGTCTCTAGCGAATTCGTGAGCGAGGACGGTCGGATCGAGCTCCTGTCGGGTTCGCCGTCGCGATCGGGTGATCCCGAGGTTCGTGTCTTTGTTTTTTTGTTTTGATTTTCATTTTTTTGGATTTGAGCATCTGTTTTCTGAAAATTTTGAGCTTTTGGGATTTTTAATGCGGGAAGGTTGGTGTCAGAGTATGAGGCCCTCCTTTTAAGCTGTAAAATTGGAGCTTTTGGATTTTTTTCTCGATTGGCTCAAGTTGCAAGTTTGGATTCTGGAGATGCGGTGCGTGGGTTTTGGTCGTGATAAAAGGTGAGAGGAGGTCAAGACGGATCCTTTTATCTATTCCACGGAAACATTGTAGGCATTTGGATGTGCTGTGTATTCTCTGTTATTCGTTTGTTTACGTGTATCGTGTTGTTTAGAAAATTTCTCTCTTCGGATCTGTGATGTTTGTTCTCGAGGATTTCAAGCTTGACAAGACTTGTATTTTCTAGAAAAAATCCTTTTTTGTTAGAATTTTCTCGCAATTAGTATTTTGGTTCTTCCGGAGCTTCGTTCAAGTATATTGATAATCATATCATTCTCTGTGGTCTTTTTTTTAATGTATTTTGTTGTCTTATAGTACCGTTGTTTGTGTTTACCTGGATGGTACCAAATTCATTTGTTGTACGTGATGTTGCAATTACCACACCAGTCTGCTCTTGACATATGTTGCTTTAAGTTCTTGGGAAGAGCTCATCAAGGCTGCTTGTGATATTTGCATATAAGCTGCAGCTGGGCTGAACTTGAAGCAACCTTTAGTTCGGATGATAGTCATTTGTACTCGAAGTGGATCTTGATTTCTCATGATGCATGCTTGTGATTACAGAATCTTCAGATTGGAGGTTGATGTTTTGATTATACTAAGAGTAGGTGGACATGGCATGGAATATCAGAATGTAGTACAGATGGCATTTTTTAGAGAGAGTGCGTGAATTCTTTAGAGTACTTTTGTTTTCTGAAATAGGTAATATAAGGTTGCAACCAGGAGGTAATTTCGAACAAGAAGTAATCATTAGACATTTGCTTAGGACTTGGGAGTTGATAGGATCACTGCACATCTAAATCTCTGAGATTGGACATCAACACGTGGTTGTTATTTGGATTTACGAGATTTTGATTTTAGCAGAAGGATTAAAGCATTTATGGGATTATAAAAAATGTGTATGCCGCACATCTGTAGTCCGGACAAAGAGTTTTTCTCTTGGCATTTCAGAAAATACGAGTACCCATTTAAATGGTCTGGTGGTAGTTCAATGTGCCTACCACCCAAAAGACCAGGGTTCAAATCCCCCCTTGTGGGGGTTGCGTTAGGTAGTTGACAACCAACGTAAAAAAATAGTCGAATCTTTCAACATGGATTTGAGCAAGAAGCCATATAGCCGACCCTACTTATAGTGGGAGAATGCTTTGCCATTTCAGAAAATACGAGCTTTTGGATGCATCCCCAATATTATGTTTTTAAATAGAAATATTTGAAAGAATCTTGCCTATAAGACTTTACATTTATTAAATTTTCAGATACACTCCATGTTCCAAAGATTGTTTTCTGTAATATTGACAATTCGACAGACAAATGTGCAAGCCTTCATTTCATACTTAGAGCCATACTTTGAAAATATTATTAGATGAGTGCCATAGCTGTTAAAAAAATTATGGTCATTTAGTTCAGCTGAGAAGAACTTGAGCACAAAATATGTAAGACTTTTCTATACATTTATGAGGGCGGTTGTCACCTTATATAATAAGATATGCAGATAATTTCCCATGGGATTGGCACAGAAGTGCTTCCAAACATATCTAACTTGGATCCACCCTGGGCTACACAAAATAAACGCTCTTTCTCTCTCTCAAAAGAAAAACTACAAAAAAATAGATGATGAATAGCAATAATATTATATATGGTTTGTAGAATTCACATATCAATATTGGGCCTTGGTTGTCTTCAATTTCTTGATCTTGATACCTGACAAAATATGCATGGCCATCTATGATGCATGCTTGAATAGGAATATATGCGAATTGTAGGTAATGTTTCTCCGTTAAGGATGGTGCAACAATAACATGGAGGAGTTTCGTGTTCTCTGAATGGAAGCGATCGCGACAAAGAGCTTCAAAGAGGTGATCTTTAATGGAGGCTAGTGGACAAAATTTTATCAAGTTTGGCTCAGGCTGTCTAAATTTTGGAGTAATGGAAGAATTATTTAAAAGTTAAGCAGATGAAATATGATCCCTCTAATAGTTGAGAAGATGAGAGATGATTCCTCTTGTATTATTCCTGCTGTGCAGATAGTCCTGTGACTCCTGTAAGCATTGTACTTCCAGTGAAAAATGCTAGGAGTTCGACCTGGGAGATCTAGGAACTATAGGGATAACCATGTGCAAGTAAAGGGGTTTTTGCTGGTGTACATTCAGATTCGAATTTGATACAAAGGTTAAATAAACAGAATCAGTAAATAATTTTTTTTACACAGAATCAGAAAAAGGAATTCTATAAGGGAAAAATAAATTCCAAGCTTTAGTTTTTTAATGAGTTCCACATTTAGGAACTGAAGAGAATTAGAGGGTCATAAAGAAAGCGTGACATGGCTAGGAAGCTTCTAGCTGACTATCTCCACTTACTAACATCCTTAGTTTGAGATTAAAAAAAGAAAAGTTAAAGAAAATTACTTTGGTCTACGTTTACCTGGCTCTAGTGATGACATGTTTATCTCCACTTCGACCTTGTAATACCAGTGCAAAATGCTAGGAGTTCGACTTGGGGGATATAAGAACTATAGGAACAACTGTGGGCTAATAAAGGGGATTTTGTAGATGCACATCAGATTTGAATTTGATGAAGATTAATTAAACAAAATTAGTCAGTAAGGAATTTTACATGGAATCAGAGAGAAATTCTAGAAGGGAAAACAACCTCCAAAAGTTTTATATGAATTCTATGTTTCAGAAATGAAGAGAAAATTAGGTCATAAAGAAAGATTGACAGGGTTGTTAATCTGATAAGTTTTTCGTGGTGATTTATAGTGTTTGTGATTAATTTCTTGCTGTAATGTTTGTAATAATTGTTCTCGACTCGTGGAAGTTTCTAGCTGACAATTTTCACTTGCTACTTGCAAGCATCCTTAATTTGGGATTAAAAAAGAAAGATAAATTTAAAAGAAAATTACTTTGGTTTTCCACATTTAGATAAAAGGACCTAGCTCTAGTGATGACATGTTTATCTCTACTTATTATCATACTTATTTTGAGATATTTGAAAATAAAGATAAATTTAAAACAAAGTTGTTTTGGTTCCTGCATTCAAATTAATAAAAGTACCCGGGTCTAGTGACAAGGATAGCTCGACTAGAACTTAGATAGATTATTTTGCGTTGAGAAGAAGAGATTAGTTGTGTTGCAAATATGGCAAAGTAATCCCAGGAGAGAGTCTGACTACCCAACATCGCTTGTTAGTCATGGATGCACAAATAAAAGGGCTAGTAAAAAAATGAGGGTTTCCTAGATCACTAGAACTAGATGGTGGTATCTTTAATTGAAGCAGCCAAACTTCAGGGAGAATGTTGTAAAAGACTTATTTTTGGATTGTAACGGAAGTGCTAATGAGATGTGTGAGGTAGTAACATCTTGTATCTGAAGGGTAGCTAAAGAAATGCTAGACGAGTCAAAGGGAGGATCTCCTGGTCAAAAGGAGGCTTGATGATGGAGTGGAGAGGTGCAAGAGAAGCTCAAAATTAAAAGAGCTTGCTTTAAAGCTATATCTAAGGATAGAACAAATGAAACTGTTGCAAACTACAAAATAATGAAGAAGGAAGCAAAAAAGGAGGTAAGCGAAGCTAAGTCAAAAGCTTATGAAGTTTTGTACAAAAACCTCGACTCTAAGGAGGGCCAGAAGGATATATTCTGGCTGGCTAAAGCAAGAGAAAGAAAGACTAAAGATTTTTCTCACATGAGATGCATTAAGGATGAGGAAGGTCACATGCTTGTTACTCAGAATGATATAGAGACTAGATGGAAGTAATACTTCCATTAGATTTTTATTGGGGAAGGAAATAGAGAGATCACTTTGGGAAATCTAGATATTAGTCAAAGTTACTTGAATCGTGCAAGCTATAGACGAGTACAAAGGAAGTAGATGGGGCTTTGAAGGTTATGAGACATGGGAAAAGTGTAGGACCTGATGACATTCCTATAGAAGTTTGGAGAGTTTTAAGTGAGCGCGACTTGACTTGGCTTACAAATTTATTCCATGTTATTTTGCGAAGCAAGAAATACCTGAAGAATGGAGGAGAAGCATCATGGTGCCTCTATATAAGAACAAAGAAGACATTCAAAATTGTTATAGAGGTATCAAGCTGATGAGTCACACTATGAAAATTTGAGAACGCGTGATCGAAAGAAGGTTGAGGCAAGTTTCCAAAGTAAAAGAAAACCAATTCGGATTCATGCCAGGTTGCTCAACTATTGAAGCCATCCACTTGCTAAGGAGAACAACGGAGATTTACAGAGCTAAAAAGAAGAACCTCCACATGATTTTTATTGATTTAGAGAAGGCTTATGATTCTGTCCCACGAGAGATATTGTGGAGAGTTTTGGAGAAGAGACAAGTACATGTCTTATACATCAACTTCATAAAAGATATGTATGATAGGGCATCATCTTGTGTAAGGATACAATCTGGGAAGACTGATTATTTTGACATCAACATTGGTCTGCATCAAGGTTCAATTTTGAATCCATTCCGTTTTACTTTGATTATGGACGAGTTGACAAGTCACATTTAGGATGAGATACATTGGTGTATGTTATTCGCCGATGATATTGTGTTGATTGATGAGACTAGAGATGGAGTAAATGAGAAGCTTGAAGTTTGGAGACATGCATTGGAGACTAAAGGATTTCGTTTAAGTAGGACTAAGACTGAATATATAGAGTGTACTTTTGATTGAAGCAATGGTGAAAGAATTGAGGTTAAGATAGGTGATGATAAAATTCAGAAGAGAGATTCTTTTAGATACTTGGGATCTATTTTGCAACATGACAGGGAAATTGATGAAGATGTTACAAATAGAATAAGTGCAGGTTGGCTAAAGTGAAGAGGAGCCTCTACTGTTCTCTGTGATAAGAAAATTCATTTAAAAATCAAAGGAAAGTTTTACAAAGCAACTGTAAGATCTGCTATGCTCTATGGATCTGAATGTTGGCATGTGAATCATAGACATGTGTAGAAAATGGTAGTAGCAAAAATGAAAATGCTAAGGTGGATGTGTGGACACACACATACACACACGTAAAGATCGTATTCGGAATGATGCCATCAGAATGAAAGTTGGTGTAGCTCCGATCGATGATAAGATGCGAGAAAATCGCTTAAGGTGGTTTGACCATTTGCAAAGGAGGTTAGATGATGCACTGGTGAGGGGATGTGAGTTTTGGAATGTTGACCTGGCTAAAAGATGGCGAGGAAGGCCCAAGGAGTGTCGGAATGAAACTATACGAAGGGATCTTAGTTTTTTGGACCCAAGATAGATCTGAATGGAGGCAAATAATCCATGTAGTATCCCCCGAAATGCTTTGGTTTCAAAAAAAAAAAAATCCATGTAGCCAACCCTACTTAATGTGGGAAAAGGCTTTGTTGTTGTTGTATCTGGGTCTAGTGATAATGTATGATGACACATTCGTTCGACACCTCAATTGATTTCAATGGGTGGTTAGTTGAAAATCTCCGTGTGAACTTAGCTAGAACATTTAAATCAACACGCTGAACTCCGATTACAAAAAGGCATGCCTATTGGAGTTACACATATCTGACATCAGTACCAAATGGTTGGCTATTTCTGAAGGAGATCGAGAACACCTTTTGAAGATTTTGCATGAAATAGTCTTAGAGAGCTTAATGAATCTAAAATACTAATTGAATTATTGAAGTCCAGAAATGAGCATATCTTGTTGATCATATTGATGAAACTTTTTTTGCATGATGCATGAAAAGGGTTGTGACGGAGTATTAGTAATTGGGTATCTAATTTCCTTCCCTGTTGTCAATAAGGTTCGTGGTAGTGTTTCCAAAATGGGGGTAATCTTGACCTATTAGCATGCGTTGAGATGGTGAAGGGAATATGGCGCCAAATATTATAACTCGGTTATAGACTTGAACATAATGAATATGTAGAAACAATTGCAGTCAGGCGTGGATGCTGAGTAAATGGTATTTGTTCAGTTAGGTAATTCAACTTGATTGTTTTCAATTGTTATGTGGTGCCGATTATTGTAACTATGTTATATACTTGAACATAGTGAATATGTTGCCCAAACAATTGCATTGTCAGGTGTGGATGCGAGTAAGTGGTATTTGTTCAATCAGGGCAATTCAAGTCGATTGATTTCGATTGTTAAATTCATAAGACATAGTTGCTTCTTACAATTTCAGAGAATCCAGAGCCTCAAAAAAAAATTTCAGAGAATGCATAGTACAATTTCTTTTTTGTCTTTTAAACGTAGTTGTGCCTTGCAATTTCAGAAACTCATGATCCAATGTTGCTTTTACTTGATTCTCATTCTCTAGTGTCATATTGTCAACTCTAGGCACTTCTAGTCACAAAGCTTGACTAGGTCTCTTCTAGCCATAGAATCGCAATCGCCAGTTCAAATGTTGCTTTAAATCCCCATGTTTTGGCCACTGAGCTCATGAATGCCACTCACCCGCGGCCGACGCTTCTGAACCAAGACCCCCAAACCTAGTTCAAAATCGTGAGCCCGCACCTACCACCACCACTTCCACATTCTTTCAATGGGACAACACCCAGACCACCTTCCTCTAACGCCACAAACCACAATGTCAGTACTCTGGTCGATCTGCATCGTCGTGCATGGGGGAGGAAAGCTTCACTCCTCTCATCAACACCACCACCTCTAACCCTTCTCCCGATCTCACCCGGAGCTACAAAGGCCTACGACATCGTCGACTAGCTACAAGACCTTCCTCAAGATCCCCGACTTATTATATCTCAGTGGGACACCTGCCACTGAGAGCCTCCACGTATGCATTCCCTTTAGCGATGCCACGTGTGATCTCCGACACTTTACAATGACCATCGACTCCACTGACAGACTACTTTCCAAGGCGCCAAAGACCACCTTCTTCACCCCCTCCGACGAGACGCCCCTCTCGGACAGCAAGCCCCCGTGAAGCCAAATCGCATCCACACCAGCCACAGTTTCTCTTGATGCGTGAATCCTATCTCTTATCCTTCACAATGCCTCATCATTCCCCTCCCTACAACAATGCCCTCCAACGGTCGCTCCGATTCTCCCCCCCTTTTGAAATGTGTCTCAAGAGCGAGGACATATCCGCCTATGAGAGAAGTTCTCATCTCGTAGCCTCCGTCGAAATGGAATTGTGGGCCCAAGCAAGGGCCTTCTTTGACCACATTCCCCCAAACATGCATTCCTTTCAGCGATGCCACGGTCGCTCGCATCGAAAACAAAGTTGCTCGGTTGCCGAGCACGCACCAGAAAGGTGCTCCACCGGCCCTGTGACGCCCTCGGATTCGAGTATCCGTTTATACGACACTCGCAGCATAAGATTCTTAATTGATCGCATTAGTTCCATTGAAAATGAAGGGAAATTTTTTGCATTTTGCAATTGTTGGGAAAAATGAGCAAGTTGTTTATTCCATAAGCCCTAGGCTCTCTTATATAGGAGAGTAGCCTATGGGTAAATTACATAAAGCATGCAACTGGAAATAAAATTAACGAAGGGATACAAGCACTACTCTATATGCGTCAACACTCCTCCTCAAGATGGAGCATAGATATCAATCATGCTCAGCTTGGACGCACACTTCTGGAATGGGCCTCGAAGTAATGCCTTGGTAAATATATCAGCAGTTTGATTCTCTGAGGTGACATGGGATGTAGCAATGAACCCCTTCTGAATCATGTCACGTATGTAGTGGCAGTCAACCTCAATATGCTTGGTCCTCTCATGGAAGGCTGGGTTGTTTGCAATGAACAAGACTGCCTGATTATCACATTCCAACTTCATAGGAAGCGGTATATCAAGACATAGATCTGTAAGTAGAGCTTTCACCCACATCATTTCTGTGTTGGCCTGGGCCATAGCCCTGTATTCAGATTCAGCACTGGGTCTAGCTACCACTGTCTGTTTCTTGCTCCTCCACGAGACTAGAGCATCTCCAACATAGACTGCAAATCCTGAGGTGGACTTCCTGTCCTTGGGGCATCCTGCATAGTCTGCATCAGCACACGCTGTGATAGAGATCTCCTTTCCCTTCTTAAATAGCAAGCCCGCACCTGGAGATGATTTTAGATATCTCAGAATCATGTGTATTGCATCCATATGGACCTGACGTGGTTGCTCCATGAACTGGCTCACGCGACTCACTGCAAATGATATATCAGGTCTAGTGATCGTGACCAAGGTTCAGAAAGTCGGTATGCGGTATTCGTTCGGTCAGGCGGTCCCGAGCGAGTAAACGGATATGCGGAAGTATATGCAGAAGTATATGCGGATTATGCGGTTTGCATTATTTTAATTAAAAATATTAAAGATGTATATTTAATTGTGATGTCAGTGACAAAAAAACTACATGTTTCCTTTAAATTCCTACAAAAACATGCTTTTAAAAATAAATTCCTACAAAAACATTTACTTAATGGAATTTAATAGTTACATCTTACATGTATAATTGTTGGCACTTGGCAGCGATCAAAATATAACCTAATCTCCTATAAAAATTAATCTTTTTCACAAAATATTACCTAAAAAATCATAATGAATATGATTATCAACATAAGATTGCATTATCAACATAATAGTAAAAACTATAGTAATAAATGACTAAGGTTGCATTATGAAGATAATAACTTCTATATTATAAACAAATATTCATGCTCACAGTGATTGGAGTCCCTTCAATGGTGGATTTTGGTGGCTGAAAACATGCTTTGGCCCGTGAAGAAGCCAAGATGGGTCGCTGGGGGCGGAACTCGACAGTGTTGGTGGCTCGGTGCTGCTGTATGGTTCAGCCAAAGAGGGCAAAAACGCAGGCGGGGGAGAAGGCAAAAATCGAGAGAAGGAGGTGGCGGCGAAAACGCAGGCGGAGGTAGAAATCGGGAGGAGCTGGGGAGGAGGCGTTGAGAACTCGTGGCAACTAGGGAGGAGGAGTCGCTGGAGGCGCTTCAGCTGGGGAGGAGTGGTGTCGCGTGGTTCAGCAGGTGAGGGTGAAGGTGCAGCCGCGGGCGGAAGTCGAGAGAAGGTGGGGGCAAAGGCTGGAGGAGTTTAGGGTTTTCTAATCGAGTGAAGTGAGCGTAGGGGTGGGGACCGTGGGGTGCTACGCGGATCCATAAATGGACCCAGCCGCATGAAAACCCGCATGAACGGCCGCATATGCGGTTTATGCGCCCCGCATATGCACTTGAGCCGCATATGGCTGCATATAGCATATGCGGTTCGGCTGGGTGCCCGCATGCGCATATGCGGCCGCATATGCGGCCGCATGGGCCGCATTTCTGAACCTTGATCGTGACATACAGTAGTTTGCCTACCAGTTCTCTGTACCTTCTCCTGTCCACCTCCTCTGTGTCATCATCATAGAGCTTCATGCTGGGATCCATTGGTGCCATAGCAGGCCGACACCCAAGCATACCTGTTTCACTCAATAGATGTGTACCATATTTCCTCTGCGACATTACTAATCCATATGGATTTCTAGCAAACTCCAGCCCCAGAAAATATCTAAGGACTCCCAAGTCCTTGGTGACAAATTCGGTTCCTAGTTTTTCTTTCGCCTGCTTTATGCCCTGCTCATCATCTCCTGTAATCAAGATGTCATCAACATAAACCATGATTACAATGATACCTCTAGCAGTCTTCTGTACAAACAAGGAATGATCAGCATTGGAGCGTTTGCATCCTTGTTTCTCGAAGAGATCTGAGAGCTTCTGAAACCATGCTCTGGGGCTCTGCTTAAGGCCATAGATAGCCTTATGTAACCTGCATACCTTGGAACACTCCCCCTCAACAGCAAAACCAGGTGGTTGTTGCATATAAACTTCTTCCTGCAAATCTCCATATAGAAATGCATTCTTCACGTCCAGCTGATGGAGCGGCCAGTCTCTAGCAACTGCAACTGACAACAAGATCCGTAGAGTGGAATGACGTGCCACAGGCGAGAATGTGTCTAGGTAATCCACCCCGTATGTCTGTGTAAAGCCACGTGCAACAAGACGCGCCTTGTACCTGTCAATGGAGCCATATGCATTGTGCTTCACAGTAAACACCCACTTGCAGCTCACCGGGTTCACATCTGGAGGTATAGGAACCAAACTCCAAGTTCCTCTGGACTGAAGTGCCGTCATTTCTTCCTCCATTGCTAGCCGTCATCTACTATCCTGCAGAGCATCTTGATGATTTCGTGGAATATCTACAGCTGACAGTGCCACAACAAATGACCTGAAATCTCCAGATAGCCTGTCAAAAGACACGGATGCTGATAATGGATATGTAACACAGCTCCTCTTCGACTTGCGTAGTGCAATGGGAACATCTAAATCAGCTGTAGTCTCATATGGCCCCTGCAACATATCCTGCTCAGAAATGTCGTCAGATCCATCAACAGTAATATTTTCATTACATACCATAGGCGAGCTAGTAGACGAGTCATGACCATGAGCGGGAGGAGGCCTGCGGGTATAATGGAACGGTAGCGGTGAGATAGGTGGTGGTGGTGGCGGCGGTGATGGTGGTGGTGACGGCATCTGAGGTGGTGGTGCTGGTGACGGCATCTGAGGTGGTGGTGTCATGTATATGGCATCAGTGGATAGAGGTGATAGCTGCTTGTCTCCTAAGGCTGAAAAATACATAACAGATTCAAAAAATGTAACATCTGCACTGATCATATATCGCCGACGCAGAGGATCAAAGCACTTGTACCCCTTTTGAGTTCTGGAGTACCTAACGAAAACACATTTGACAGCCCTCGGAGAGAGCTTGTCAGTACCAGGCGACAACTGATGGACAAATGCAACCGACCCAAACACACGAGGAGTAAGAGTGAACAGATCCTTGCCAGGATGAATGAGGGAAAACGGAATCTGTTCATTCAAGACAGAAGAATGCATACGATTGATTAGGTAACATGCAGTGAGAACTGCATCACCCCAGTAGGAGTAGGGAACATGACTCTGTATAAGGAGTGATCTTGTGACATCAAGAAGGTGACGGTGTTTCCTTTCAGCAATTCCGTTCTGTTGAGATGTATGAGCACAAGATGTTTGGTGAACAATCCCTTTTGTAGAGTAATAATTGGCAAGAACATTGGTGCACAATTCTAAAGCATTATCACTTCTCACAAACTTCACAGATGTGGAGAAAACATTTTGTATTTCATTCAGAAAATGGATAATGATATTTCCTGCTTCAGATTTATTTTTCATCAGAAACACCCATGACACTCTAGAAAAATCATCCACAAATACTATATCAAATCTGTGTCCCTGATGATCAGGTACACGACTCGGACCCCATACATCAATATGAAATAACTCGAAATTGGAGGTACTACTCCGACCTGGACGATTGGGAAAGGATGACCTGTGATGCTTTCCCAACTGACACGCCTCACAATGAATAGGTGTGTGAGGAAGACCATAAGGTAACACTTGACGCAACTTCTGAAGCGGTAAATGACCAAAGCGCAAATGGAACAATAAAGTAGATACTTGTCCAGAAGGAGAGGATGAGGTTCCAGCAAATGGGGTCTGATTCAGACGGTAGAGGCCTCCTTGCTCATAGCCACAACCAATCACATTGCCCGTATGGATGTCCTGAAAAATCAAAGAAGATGGATCAAAAATTGCCCGACAATGTAGATCCTTCGTAATCTGACTAATTGACAACAAATTCATTGAAAAATCAGGTGCATGTAGCACATTCTTGAGCTGCATGGAAGATGTCAATCTAATCTCCCCCTGACCAGTGATGGGGGAATGTGTACCATTGGCAATTACTACTGTCCGTCCTGGAGGGATCTGAGTGTATCCTGTAAGTAGACTCTGGTCGCCACATAGGTGATGTGTAGCGCCCGAGTCCATAATCCATGGTAATATATCTGATCTACTACTGTTGAGTGCGAGTATACTACCTGAAGCACTGGTAGACGCAGAGGCAGAAGCAGCGGCATCAGAATGACTCTCTGTAGTCGTTGCTGGACCAGATGGTGGAATAATGCCCCTCAGACGGGCAACTAGATCATCGAACCGTTGATCCAAAGTAGCAGCAGATGGAGGCTCTATCTGCTCAGCGGCTCGTGCGGATGCAGGAAATCCATGCTTCGAGTAGCATGTGTCTTCATTGTGTCCAACTCGGTGACAGTAGGTACATGTTGGCCTAGTGTGGCCACCTCTTCCACGAGGTCCACGTCTACGGCCCTGGTGATGAAATCCGCGACCTCTGTTGGCTGCCATGGCTGAAGAATTCTTACTCGCAGTCGTGGAAGGAACTGTGATCCGACTCAATCTATGAAAAGCTTCCTCCATGGGAGGAATAGTAGAGTCAGCCAAAATCTGTGATCGTGCAGCCTCATACTCTGAATCGAGTGCAGCCAGGAACACACCCACCATGGTTGCGTTCATGTATGTCTTCTGCTATTATGGCGTGGCTGTAAGACGCATGAAGCTATAGAGCTTCTCGAACATCCCTCTCAGTGATGTATAGAGAGAATGTAAAGGGCGACCATTCTGCTTTATTGTGAATATATCATGCTGAAGTTGCAGAATCTTCGTCTCGTTCTTCGCCTGAGAGTATGTTGCCGCCAGAATATCCCACATATCCTTGGCTGTGGGTTGATGTAGGATGTCATTGGCAATTTCAATAGCCAACGTACCAGATAGCCAAACCTTGGCATATGCATCATCAGCCTCCCAAGAGGCATTGACTCCAGTCTTCTCAGCAGGCTCATGTTCAGTAGGAGGGCTTCCCTTTTTCTAGGGCTTACGACGAACTTATGGAGAGTCGATCATTGTTGGATCATGTTCTCGCATTGGATTGTAGGTTGTAGTGGAAGTTCATGTGCCTTTGAAGGTGAAGTTGCACAATTGGCTCGTGAGGTGAAGGAATGTTGCTACCGTGATGCTTAATTAGTTGGGAGTGGGTGGATAGTTTTATATTGGTTTATGATGGATGATGGGATGATTTGGAACACTTGTTAAACTGTTTGAAGGCAATCGTGCTCAGGAGGAGTTGGATATTCTGTGGATTGACCTAAGGGATGAGAATGCCTTTAGGATGAGTTTCATATCAAGATGAATTTGAGGGATGAGGGGTGAGGGGTTGGGTTGGGGGAGGGGGGGGTTTGTAAATGACAGGGCTCAGAGAGATAGGAGTTGGCCTCTTGCAATCCTTTGAGTTATTTGTATTTAGAGGAATGAGGGGGATTATGCAGAAAATATGGGTATTATGTGTTGCGGATGGCCTTATGTCTTTGTGAGTTATAGTCATGATGTTGTCTTTCTTCCACTTGTACTTGTAGGAATCATATTAACAATTAATGTAGACAGTATGTGTTTTCTTCCACTCGTACTTTAAAGGAATTACGTTGACCAATTGGTTGAGGGTGACCAAAAGGTGATGGGGAGATTGGGATAACTTTAATAACTTTTTTCAGGAGCTCTTCTGTCGAGATCCTCCAAGGTCCTTGCAGATGAGGGATATGGGTTCAAGTGACTCCTATCATCCCTTAGTGATGATTTTGTTTTGGAGG
The DNA here is from genome assembly GCA_037367405.1 of Ottelia alismoides. Lineage (NCBI taxonomy): Eukaryota > Viridiplantae > Streptophyta > Magnoliopsida > Alismatales > Hydrocharitaceae > Ottelia > Ottelia alismoides. The sequence continues at coordinate 17,574 of JAZKJV010008831.1, read as the reverse complement.
CTTATATGAGGAGGTTCTTACCCCTATGAAGAGGTTTGATGAGCCTAAAATCTAGTGGAATCACACTTGCCATAGAGATTGGATGCAACAAACCAATCATCTTCGAGATTAATATCCAATAAAAATAAAATCAGATTTTTTGGACTGCATCAATTATGTAGTGCAATATGTTCTGCACGACTGGCACCCCTTTTTCGTTGTGATTTCTCGTATTCAAACAAATTTTATTAAAGTTACAGTATTTATACATGTCTTTTGGTTTGAATGCGTCTTTAAGATGGAAGGTTGCTTCTTTTAATGGTTAATTCCCTATATAAACAACCTGATCATTTGTAACAGAGGGATGCAATGAAATCTATTTTGCTTTAGCCATTGGCTCTATCCTCCTTCCCCTGTTGGATATTCTTTCTCCTCTTAACTCTCCAAACTGGTCTTACTCCCCTTCCCGCACAACTTGGTGTGCTCCTCCTTAACGCCTCACCCTAAATTCCTCCCTTCTTACCCCCAAAAAGTTCTTCCCTGAATATTTAGTCCGCTTTAGTATAACAAGGATTTCTAGCAATTGCGAGACTAGTTGCTGATCCATTATGGAGGTTCGATATCTCAACTTGTTTGTTGTGAAGAGAGAATGGAGAAGTGGAAGGGGGATGGGTGAAGTGGAGGATGGAGCTGCATGAGATGTGGCTCATCTCCCTTCATTTATAGAGGTGTAATGGAGTTTGTTACATAGTTACATCCAAGTATAAAAGATGCCATTGAGGTTTGAGTTTGATCGGAGTTTGAACCTTCAGCCTTCTTTTGATAACCTATCATAGTGCAAAACATGCCTACTTGAACTTTATATCTTTTATCATACGTAAACCTGGAGATTTTTTTGATATAATTTCTTGTTGGAGCTATTTGAGATTTTAGGTGACCCTAACACTCTTTCCTCGAGGCTCAAGGGTCATGCTTATATATGCGATGCAAGATCCAAGCAAAACTGGGGTGGGTGGAGAAGTTCAAGCCCTTTACCTTGTTGTGTCCAAGGTGCTTGTTAATCGATTGAGGCAATTATTAGAAATGTCATTTTGTAAGTTCAATTTGGTTATTAAGGGTCTGCCTTATTTTGGAGATCTTCATTATGGCATTGGAGTGGCAGTACTGTGGACCCACACATATCAGAAATATCTGTGGAGGCTGTCTTCAGCAAGGCCTATGATAAGTTGAGTTTGTTTTTTTGTTTTGGCATCTTTTAATGGCAGGGATTACCTAGAGGAAGGGATTTTGTGAATGGAGTGGTGTGTCACTAACATCTCTTTTGTATTTTGTTGATCTCGTCAATGGGAGACTTCAGGTTGGGTATGCCCAATCAGAGATTAAGGTGTGCTATTGGTGCTTTGATATTTATTCTGATAAATGACGCCTTAGATGCTGGTTCTTCTAGCATTTATGAGTTGGACTTGATGGTTGTTTACACAATTAGTGGTACAAGACCATCTTGTTGTTACCATAGTGTATAGACGACATACTGTGATTCATCGAGATGGATTGATAGAAAGCTACTGCAGACAAGGCCTTTTTGATATTCTGGGAGCCTTGTGGACTTGGGGTGAACCATCAAAACTCCTATTTTAGACTTTTATTATAGATGAGGTTGGAACATGTCACTATGACAATTCTTTCTATGTTTTGCATGTCTATACTAAGGTGAACATTAGGGTTCAAAGGTGCCCCTAGGGCTGGATCTCTAAGATCTTGATAGGGGAATGAGTAGATTGGTCTCATCGAGGATAGTGTTTCGACTATTGGATATTTCTTATCTACTTTCAAATTGCTGGTGATGAAAACGGAGAAGAGTGGATTTCTAGAGGAAAAGACTCTTATGGTAAGATGTCATAGTCATGGTTACTGGTTTGTGGTTTTCTAGTCATGTTTGTATGTGACGTTTGTGGATTGGCTACTAAGGGTGGTCTTGGCATTGGAGACATGCGTTGTTTTAACTTAGCTTTGCCTTCAAAGTGGAGGGTGAGCCTTTTTGCGAATGGGGATGATTTTGTCTTGTGGGAAGTACTATATCATAAGGGCTTCCCTCTTCATGAAGGGATGTCAAGGAATCCCCCCTTGAGGTGATTGATTGGGTTCTTTAGAAGGCTTGTTGGAAGGGATCTCTCTTTTTTGATATTAGATTGACTAGGATAATGTAGTGTGGATGAGGTCTTCTCTAGGTTTTGTATATGGGAGGGAACTGGATTTTAAGGTCGTGATGGTGGATTATTGGGCTACCTTTGTGGATTATTAATAATTGAATAACTTTTCTCCCATGCTAGCTGTTAAGGCAAATTTTGACCAAAATGATCTTTTTCAATGTATAACCTTCACAATTAAAAAAGAAAGAACCTTGATATTCTTATATTATTTGAAAGGTCTATTTATTCTTATGGCTATAATCTTGATGTTATGTTCTTTCATCACGAGATGCATATAAAGCAACATCATTATTTATCATATTATCCATCCATTCAAGTTATTTTATAAGTCTGGGTCCTTGTCTTGTTCTTATTCGTTATATATACAAGTTTTTCTTATTGTAATAGTTAATGCACTTGAATTTTGATGCATAACACAAAATTACATGTATTTGCATATTGTGATAATTTTACATTCGTAGAACTTGCATTTTTCATAGGTATAAGAGCTACTTATCATAATTCTTATTCTCATATATATGCAAGGTTTAGGAAAGCGGTATGCATATGCGTTCGGACAGGTTACTGAATAGCGATTAAGCGGTATGCGGGGGCATATACGGGGTATATGCGGTTCTACGCGGTTTTTTATTTAAAAATAAATACCTACAAAAGTGACTACAGCTGAACTGAATTTATGAATAAGTGTGGTCCAACATAAGATTTAAGAAAAATGGTTTTTTATGTAGAGCTCAAAATAGTACAACTAAATATCAAAATCATCAAAGATAGTATCACATAATCTGATTTAATATATAGAATCAAAATAATACAAGATCCAGATCTTAAGATTCGGATTCGATTACCCAACTGGACCTTAAGCGGGCGCACGGAGCGTATATGCGCCTGCACAGCCTGCATATGTGGGCCATATCTGCGCAAATGACGCATAAAGCGGGGCTTCAGGTAATCGGTGCGCTAAGGAGGCTGCTTAGGCATATGCGGCCGCATATGCGGCCGCACAGACCACTTTCATGAACAGAGGACCACATCTCCTTGTTCCTTTCTCATACATATATATATATATATATATATTCGGTGTATATGCGGTTTTGGCAAGTATGCATCCGACTAAATCACATATACAGCCGCATACTCGGCTGCCTATAGGATAGACCCCTCTCCCTTTAGGCATCAACTGTTGTTGATGCCCTTAAGGATTCAACTTCAACTGCTATTATTCCCTTCAATCGCTATTGTTGTTTGCCGTAAATATTAAATTTGTTATTTGCTTTCAATTGATTTTATAGTAGTATGATATTTATTTAGTTCATCTATTTAATTTGGTTTCTCTTATTGCTATCCTTCAAGCTTTCAAGCTTCAAATGCTGCTACTGTAGTTTATCATAAATGTTAAATTTAGTTATTCAAGATTCAAATGTCACTTCTCCTATTTTCTGCCAATGTTTTTAGTTATTTTTAGACTTTCAGTTGATATTATAGTAATATGTTCTCTCATTTCTTTAATTTCTTTTCTTCTACTACTGCCTTCAAGCTTCAAATGATGCTAATGTTATTATTTTTTTTTCTGAAAGATGCCAATTTCTTATCATAAAATCAGTTCGTCATTATTTTAGAATTTGTTTGTTTTGTTATATTTCATAAGAATTTTTTTGTTCTTATTTTTTCATTCTAAGGTACCTACTTAAAGATATGGTGGTAGTGCAGTGTGCCTACGACTCAAAAGGACCATGGTTCAAATCCCCCTTGTGTGGAGGTTGCTTTAGGTAGTCGACAACCAACGTAAAATATAGTCGAATCTCTCAACATGGATTTGAGGGCATGTAACCGACCCTACTTATAGTGGAAGAAGGCTTTGTCATTTTTTTATTTTTTTCATTCTAAGAGTAAATATACCAAGTAATTCCACTTATCAAATTCTTGTTATGAGGAATTCTTTTATCTAAATGGATGCCTTTTAAAAATACTTTGGTTGAAATCACATCGTACTTAAAGGTATATGCTTTATATTTCTTTTATGTTTGTTTTTTGAAACATCAATATCTAATATTTGAATTTATCATTATATTTTTAGTTATTTTTAATTTAAATAATACAAACTGCATAATCCGCATATACTTCCGCTTATCAGCTTACTCTCTTCAGACCGTCTGACCGAATGAATATCGCATATCGACGTTCTGAATCTTGCTAGGGATGAAAGGTTTTGTTTGTGAGAGGCCTATCAAAGTTCATTGATGCCTATTGATGGGTCTTTTTTAGGTGTCACCGACACCTACTATTGAGAGATGGGGTTCATTCACAGCCGCATTGGTGGTTGGCTCGAAGGGGCTCCTATTATGGCGTTGGAGATTCTTCGTGGTTAAAGAGGCACTGTCTATGGTTAGTAAGGTGATTTTTTTGAAAAGGAAAAGGGGTGCGACGTCGAGGAGACACCTACACAAAGTGTCTTTTATATATTCATAAACTCAGAAAACTACACTAACTAGAACTCTCGGAGGCTCCTGACATGCTCTCAGAAAACAACACAATTATGTGCTAGCCATAACAACCACAAGATAAATGCTACCCAAACCTTAGTGGCATCATTGCCTCCTCCCATCACCTCAATGGACACAAAAAAATCCTCCCAAGAAGAGCTATCCACATCAGCAATACACACCACAAACCTAACCTCCCTAGAAACTGGGCAAGATACATGGAGATGCTCCATCCTCCTCTGCCGATGAATAACGCTTGCAAGCGATTGCAACACCTTGAAAAATCTAGCTCGACGCTCACCCATCATCAACCATCAGTTTCCATGCCTTCCTTAAGCAAACATGCAGAGGCGTTACCTAAATGACCCTTCTTAAGATGACCATAAATAAAGGCCACAAACAAGGCACAAATAAGGACTTCCATTTCTGATTCGAAGCACCTTGCTTCTTTCGCTCCCCTCAACATTCGCAGGCTACTTCGGTTCAGGAGTGAGGACAGAGGATAACCTAGGAAATCCACCAATCCTATCTCTCATCTGATTCTCTTGGATCAAGTCAGACTAACATGATGCGATCTTCCTGTCCTCCCCCTCCCCTTAAGGTTGGGGAAGTCCTGGGTTCTCTATTCAATTATCAATGGACCCTTAAGGGAACCTTCAATGCCAAATGGGTTTGAATCGATCTGAACAAAATAGTCAGGAATAAAAGGCCCTGCATGCATTCTTAATCGTGAAATGCCCGTCTGCCTAGGCCCAACGGTCTACAGTGTCTGAAAGATTTCTTGTCGTAGATCGGTCCTCCAAAAGCAATAAAATCTCTACAAAACATTAGTCATTCAACTCATAACGAAAGTGGTGCATCCGACCATAAATCTCCTTGCACTCTGTCACCATAGAGTTCACATCTGATGTTAAAGCGAAGAATTGGGGAAATCTGGCACTAAGAACTCTTTGATCGGTTCAATCTTCAGTCTAGAAATGGAACCCCTTGCCGTTCCACAAGACTGACTGTAGGAGAGGGATCACATGCGGAAGAATCATATAGATGCCCCACAAGAAGTTAGAGAGCATGTTCATTGCCGTCAACTGAGCCATAGGGTCTAAAGAAATGCCATAAATGGATCGAAGCAATTTGAAACAATAACGATAGTCACCATCCAAAAGACAGTGTGTCTACCACACAAAAGACCAGGATTCAAATCCCACTCCTGCAGGGGTTGCGTTAGGTAGTCGACGACCATCGTAAAAAATAGTCGAATCTTTCAACATAGATTTGAGCAAGAATCCATGCAGCCGACTCTACTTATAGTGGGAGAAGGCTTAGTACATTTTTTTAACCATAGTCACCATCCCCCCCAAATGCGGGTGACCCAATTTGCTAGGAGGGCACTGTTCATTGCATCTAAACTAAGAATTCCAAGGCCACTATAATGACTTTAAATGCCACATTTCAATTTTATTTTGGAAAGCATGGAAAGAGAAATTTGATGGAATTTCAGTGAAATGATTGGAAATTGGAGAAATTACTTGAAAACTTATTTTTTATAATTAAGATGTCTAATATTTTTTAACTCAATAAATGAGATTGAAATACACAATTTCTTTATTAATAGTTTGATATTAACATGATATGTTACATTAAATTTCCATTCAATCGCTCCTATAGTAAAAAAAGTAGTATGCTGTTAAGAACCATAATCATATTTGGAATCAGAATTAGAAGCCATTAGTTTCACCTCTTGAACATTAAGAGAATGGTGACACATGTGATAATAACAGAGAAAAATATAAGTCAACAAAGAGTACTAGCAAAATGATATCTTATGTAAGACATTGAAGATCGAAATGATAGCTTAGAATTTGTATCTAACCAAAATACTTTCGACTTAGAAAAATATTTAATTTTATAAATATAATAAGACACATACACATATACACACAAACATTGACACACATGTCTAATAAGCATTACATAGCTTGTTATCGTAAAATATATGTTATATAAGACACAAACAAATCAATTAACACCAAGAAACTATGTAGCATTCACACGCACAATCTATATCCAACTTGATAGTAGACAAATGCTTGTAGTCACAAGACTTGGAAGGTTGCTAACAACCTAGCACTCACACAATCGCACGTACTCCTTTTAGTAGAGAGAATCTGCAAGAAAGCAAGGCCTTAAATTTCAGATTTCGGTTTTGTTTCGCCAAAAGTTTGGAAAGAAAAAATTCGGTGGAATCGTCAGAAATCTTGAAAATGACTCTAAACTTGATTTTTTTTCCAAAAAATAAGGTTTTTAATATTCCTAAGTCAATAAATAAAATAGAAATACACACTTATTTGTAAAATATAATTGTAAATATAAGTTTTGAAGTAATATTGCCATCATAATCATCGCATATGTTGATATGCAGAGCAACATGTTACCTAGAGTTAGAACTGTATGCAAAACTGGAAGTAGAAACCTTGTTAATCACCTCTTCAATATGAATAAGACGACACATATAATAAATACTAATTAAAACATATATATCAAAATAAATAACGAACAAAAAAATAAAGCTCTTCATTTAAAACTTTTACTCTTAAATCTTATGTCTAACCGATTTGGATTGGATTTAGATCTAAAATTTAGAAACTAGCTAAAGAAACTTCTTCAAACAATGTAAAGCACTCTAACAACTCAACACATCGATGAATGAATAAGTGAAAATTCATTAGTATAGGCACATTTCGATGAAAGCAAAAGGTAGATTCCCTTATTTTTGTTGTTTCATCGAAATGACATGCATTTCGATGAAAGTTCGTTGACATTTTGCTGATATTTCGTTGAAATCCTGGAAAAAGTAATAAGGTGGCATTTTGATTTTGGTGAACTAGAGAAATGGAAATTTCAGAGAAATTTGATGGAATTTCATAAAATTTTAACATGGCCACTATCCTCCTTATTATACAATAGAATCTTCCAATTCACCAAAAGCATCCCCTGTGCCTCGCCATCAGAGACCTAGGTAAACCTTTGCATCAATGCCTCTAATATTCCTTTACCCTACAAGGTAATAGCAGCGTGGAGAGGAAAAGAATCAGGATTGTTGACATCGCCACCTTTTGAAAAATCAAGCGACCATCCCTCGAAAGATAAGCTGCATGCCAACTAGCCAACTTCCTCTCAATTTTCTCAAGCACAGATGATGAGTTTGACTGCTTCAATCCACCTCCTACCAAAATTCAAGCTAAGATAGGATAAAGGGAGGCCCGTCACAAAGTGCGAAGAGCAGCCTTGCATCTTTCAATCTCCTCATGAGACATCTTAAAAGGAAAAAAAAACAGGCTTTGAATGATTGACCTGAAGCCCAGCGATCCTCCAAAATAAATCAAGCACAATGCTGACCCCCTTCGTGGATCCCACATCCCCCTTCATGAAGAAAATGTTATCATCAGCATATTGAGGGATCGATAGAGTGATATCACCAACCGAAAAGTCAGATTAAAAACCACCTTCACTTTCCTTGGTAACCAATCTGGCTAGAGCATCATCATTAATAAGAGTAGCAGAGCTAAAGGGCAACCCCGACGAACCCCTCTCTGTGGCTGAAAGAAGCCTTCCTCTTGTTTGCCATTCACCAAAATAGTAAATAACTCGGTCATTGTACATCTCTTCTTTCGGTCGATCTATTTACCTGGAAATACCAAGCGGTGTAGGGATGCTCTGATGAAGTAAACACAATTGTAGGCCTTGGAGAAGTCGACCTTCCAAAGGAAACCCTTGATTTTCCTTCATCTCCATTCTGCAACAATCTCATGCGTTATCACTACCTCGTCCATCATGTGTCGACCTATGATTAGTACCATTTGCGCTTGATCAACCATGGAAGCGAGAAGTTCTCGATCAGTTGGCCAACACCTTTGCCATAGATTGAATTCAAAAGAGCAATATGACGCAAATCCTACATTTGTTGAACCACACCTTTCTTAGGCAGAAGGAACAAAGCGAGCGATTGAGATGCTTGAAACCACCATTTGCCTGCTACAGTTCCTCAACTACCTCAGGAGTCTTTTGACCTAGAACTCCTTAAAAAACAATATGGGAAGACCACTCAACCAGGGTGATCCATCAACATTTAGCTCAAAAGTTGCCCTAGGAAACTCCACGAGAAGAACTGGATGCAACAATGGCGGTATTGAAGGATGACGTGATGCTCTCCACACACGGTGTTGAAGGAGGACCTCAAAGCCTTGAGAGTCCATTAAAGTAGTGGCATAGCTATGTCACTGTTGCAATATCCGACCTCATATTTGAACCAAATATGAGGTACCGAGGAGGGGGTGTTCACCGACTGAATAGACTCTATTCGATTAATATTCGATCCAACCCAAATATTCGGTCGACTATTGCAAAAGACTGTTGATTGTTTTTATTTTTTATTTTAAGGTCCCCATTTATCCCGGTGTCTCCAGGAATGTTCAAGTTCCATATATGTAACTTGTTAATTGGTACTTTTATCGAAGGTTCGAAATATCATCATCGGTATTGCATCGGTCCGCTCGAAAAAGGATATGTCGGGGATATATTGGGACATATTGACGACATAAGTGGCAAAAAGTATTTTTTCACGAATTAAGATCATCTTAGTTATTAAAACTATAAATAACATACAAATAAACACGTATATGCAAGAAGGAGGTGTATTTAGTGCACCAATGCACATTATACTGCACTTATCACTGCTGCCAATGCTGGCAGTTGATTGCTGACTGCTAAGGTATATTCCGGACCTTTGATTCTAACTTGATTAGCACTAGAGTTATTTCATCTCCATATTCCAGAGGGGGCGAAGTCCACCAGTTGAAGAATGGTCATAATGTACCCTCCCTGTCTCGTCATACCCTACCAGACGAGGGTTTGGTATGTGTTTTAATAGTAGGAGTAGCTAAATATTAGTGAAATCAATCGTACATGGACAATATCATTCATATACATAGATATCGACGAAATATCGACGATATCGATCGATATCTGAGAAAGTTTGCATTAAAACCTATCATTTTTGAGCAATATGGTTCGATATGATGATATATTGATGATATATCACGAGATATCGATTGATAGCCTGGAAAAGGATATATATATATATATATATATATATATATATATATAGGGATTTTATCTCATGGGCCCTGTGCCCATTAAAGTTGTGATGAGCCATTGAGCCCCCATTTCCAGCCATACGTCCAACAAGATGGATCGCCAAAAAATAGGAATCCATTTTAGGAAAGAACAAAAATAACGTGCGTTATGGAAATAAAACTAAATCACAATTAGAAGTGTTACTAAAAAATAGAAATACATTTTTGGAAAGAGGATGGTCCAATTTTACGATTGACATAAAATTGCGTACAAGATCTAATGTTAAGAAATTTGTGTATCATTGAATGTAATTGATACTGAGTTAATTTAAGATTTTACTGATAAAATAACAACAAATATTACTTGAAATGGTATCAAACATTAGTGAAGTAATGTAAAAGAGGGTTAAATGTTACATCTATAATTGCAAAAAATTACTTGTAATAGTATCAATTGTTACTGAATTAATGTAAAGAAGTGCTATTGAAATCAATGTAAAAAGTGTCACTAATGTTTTGTTACTAAAGTAATATAGAGGATTGTTCACTGAATTAAATTAAAATGTTATTCATACAATTGCAACTACTTGAAATAGTATTAAATGTTACTTAAGTTATGCAAATGAGTGCTACTGAATTCAATGTGAAAGGAGTTACAAATGTTTTCAACCCAAAATACTACTGATGTCAAAATGTTACTGAAATCAATATAAAAGTTACTAATCTTGGCTTTATTACAAGTGTTGAGTTGGACTAAAAAATTGCAAACATATTCTGTTGCAACTTGCAACGTATCACGAGTCAAAAAAGGAAACAAAAATCGCAAGCCGAATGAGGAGAGTTTGTTATGGCTATATGATTAGTGCTAAAAAAAGGAAATGCGGGAGAAAAAAATATGCTCATTGGATTAAAATATGATGACCGGGAATGTGAGGTCATCACAACTCTAATGGACACATGACCCATTGGATAAAATCCCGATATATATGGGATTGGGGAGCCTACACCCATGTGTAAATAACTTTTCTATACTCGCCTTTTTTCCCCTCATTTTTTTAAATTTTTTGAAATGGATCCTTAGGGGGTTTCCTTAGAATATTAAGTGGAATATGTGTTTCACATTTCGCATAAAACAAACATTTCTAACATATCCATCGGAAGGGGTCGATTTCAACAGATATGAGACCGTTAAAATTTGACTGTCTTGATGGATGAGTTAAAAGTCTCGAAATAAGTTGAAATTTTAATGACGTTACGGTGATATATTGTGATCTAAATCCCCCTAGGATTCAATTGAAAAAATAAAAAAGAGAGAAAAATGGACAGGTATAGGAAAGTTACCTACGCATGGGTGTAGGTAGGCTCCATTTTCCCTATATATATGGATATCGGTGCCTCCATCTCATTGATATATCATGATATCTTAAACCCTGCTTTTATATGGGATTCTTGTTTATTGATGACCGTATATGTGTATATATATATTTGACATAATTTTTATATTTAAAATAATTAAAGAATACATAACTTCTTATCCTTTATCGGAGCTATACCAACTTTCCTTCTGATTGCATCATTTCAAATCCGATCTTTTCGTGTATGATCACACATCCACCTTTGCATAACATTGAATAATTTTAAAGTTATGTATTAATACATAACTTCAAATAATTTCGAATATTCTCCTGAATATGGTATATTTTTATCCAGTCACCTCTCCGCTTGAATACCGTATACCAACTTCTGCAACATGGTGTTGCGTAGTCTACCTGTTTCATTCCCACCGTACTTGGTATGCAGTGTGGGACATGTTGGTTTTTCTTTATCTCTCTCGGCGGCGGTGCTCGGTGGTATGGGGGGGGGTGCATTGCCTTCCTCTTTGGTAGTGGACAAGGTCTACCTTTTTAGATCTAGAGTAGGAGTCACATGCTGCAGATTTGGAAGGCAGGGAGTTCAACTGATTTAATTTTGCCTTTTCAAGAAAGTCCAAACTTGAAGGCACTTTTTTTCTAGCATGGATGTTGAGATGCCTTCTTCTATCGGATTCGTGATTCCATCTGATGCAAATCAATGCAATAAGGGTTGAGAAAAAAGATGGAATGTTAGGGATAAAATGTGGGACATGCTTGTTGCGTGAGATTTTACAATGTGAAAATGTATAGTGGAAAATGATGTAATGATGGTGAAACAGGAGAGGAAAAAGGGAAAGGAGCAAAGAAGACTCGAGAGGTATGGGGGGGAGATAGATAGAGGAGATAGATATAGAGTTCATGATATTGATGAGAAAGAATTAATGATCGAGAGAAGGTTTGAGAGAAAGAGAGTGAGAGAAGCAGAAAAAGAGGGGGGGGGAGGAGAGGGATGATAGAGGGAGCGAGGTATATTTTTTTATCACTCTAAATGTCTTGCTATGCCATTTCTCATAGGTGCCTATATGCTTGTGCTTAACGAAGAAGTAATTATTTTAGTATCTTTGGTATTGAAGGAATGAGAATATTCTAAAAATTGTGCGTCACTGTACCATCGAATTTTAGGCGGGGGTTTTGCGCAGTAGCATAGAATGTGCATCTCATGATGCGATAGATGTTAGGAGATGGTTGCGGCTTTCGGTTCTGGTTTGATAATTGGACAAAAGGTGGTATTCTGGATGTTTGTTGGTGCTGGCTGTGGATCCTAGGAGTTCTGTGGCAGATACTTGGGGCGATGCTTTATTTTTTTGTCGCTTTGTTATGTCATATTGATGGAGATGTTACTAATAGAACAAATGCATGATGGCTTAAGTGGAGAGGAGCCTATGCTGTTCTCTGTGATAAGAAAATTTCATTAAAAATCAAAGGAAAGTTCTACAAAGCAGCCGTAAGACATGTTATGTTCTATGGATCTGAATGTTAGTCTGTAAATCATAGACATGTGCAGAGAATGACAGTAGCAGAAATGAAAATGCTAAGGTGGATGTGTGGACACACACACACACACGTAAAGATCAGATTCAGAATGATTCAATCAGAAGGAAAGTTGGTGTAGCTCCGATCGAGGATAAGATGCGAGAAAACTACTTAAGGTGGTTTGGCCATTTGCAAAGGAGGTCAGCAGATGCAGCTATTAGGAGATGCGTGTTTTGGGATGTTGAGCCAGCTAAGAGAGGGCAAGGACGACCCGAGAAGTATTGGAATGGGACTATACGAAGGGATCTTAGTTTTTTGGGTATAAGCTCGAGATTGACCCAAGTTAGATTTGAATGGAGGCAAAGAATCCATGTAGCTGACCTAGTTAATTATGGGAAAAGGCTTTGTTGTTGTTATTCTGTCATATTGGACTAACGGATGGACATGATTTTGGAGTTACCAGAGACTCAAGAGGGTCCCTCTCGGGGGCATGATTGTTGGTGCTGGATTGATGGTAGGTTCTTGGTTGGCATGGTGTATAAGTCCCTCATGGATTCAGTGCCTTTTGATCTTGAGGTGTGTGTTGATGACTACAAGAGACTATAGCAGTGGAAGGTACTTGCTTGTGTTAAGGTGTTTCTCTGGTTTTTGAGGCTTGTATGTTTGATGACGAAGGAAAGGAATGCACATATTTCTCAGGGCACAAGTTGTATTTGCACCCGATGTGCGGATGCCGACGAAGATGTGGATCACCTCTTCTTTTCTTGTGCAAGCTCTGTGGACATTTGGTCGTGCTTCAGAAACGCAACGATTGCGATTGATTGTGCTACAAGATTTTGGGAATCTATCAGGACCGATTGTTGGGCTTAGAGGTGGAGAGAACTGGTGTTGTGGTAGTTGTGTGAGCTTTGTGGTTGGCAAAAAATGGTGTGATTTACCATGAGGATCGTTTTTTATGGTGAGAATGTAATTGCGCATGCGAAAGCAATACCAGAGGTTTGGTCCATGTAATTATTTTTGGCTTTTCATCGCCTTGTATTGTAACTTTGTGATTAATGGTGAAGTTTTTGGGCACACACCTATACAGTGGCCGCCTTTTAAAAAAACTCCAAAAAATTAGTTGTATAGAAAGAGGAATATATTCTACTGACTTAGTCCTATGATATAAAAGATTAATAAAGAATAGCTAAACCTGAATATGAAGAAGGAATATTACAGGGTACGACTTTATTTATAGCAAGAATATTTACTGGTGGACCACTTTTGCGAGATGAGCGATATGATCAACGGTGGTGGATAGCCGTGGATGGTTTGTAGGGTGAGCAAACTCTCCCAGGAACGGGCTGTCTTGTATGAGAGTTTGGATTTTAGGAGGTGTGAGCTGTGGTCTACGAGCTTAATGCAGATGGGTTCATCGTTTTCTTCATATGATTTTCTTTTCTCGTTCAAGGAGTTTCGAGATGTGGTGGAGAAAAATGTCATGGATCTCATTGAGAATGAGCGATTTCGATTTGATAGGCTGAAAAACTCTCACCTTTCTATCGCTTAAGCAAAATATGGCCAAGCATGTAGTGGATGCCCATTGCTTTTACCTCATTATGGCAAAGTTGCTTGTTAATCGGCTTAGATTGGATTCTTGCATAAGATGGATAGGGCCAAGCATGTCGAGGATGCTCATTAGTCATTGCTCTTTCCAATGTTGATCATGTCATTGTGGCAAAGTTGCTTGCTAATCGCCTTTTTTTTGATCTTGGATGGCATCATTTCACTAGTGCAAACGACTTTTATTCATGGCCACAATGTTAATGAACACGTAATGTACTCTCAAGATGATGGGGAGGTCCAAAATGCATGAGGTGCTAGGCTTTTGGAATAGGCATCCTCATGAGAAAAATCAAAGCGCTATATCTACTTATTACTTACACACATATGTATGGGTGTATTTGTGCATAAACATATACACATACATATACATATATCTATGCATGTTTGTATAAAATGTTTGTATACACACACGCGCATAGATTGAACCTAATGTATATGTATGTGTAATAACAATACTTGAAGTAATATATATCTGACTTAGAAATCTAAAAGTGGATAAAACACAAAAGAGATAACAACCCCATTTTGGCTTTAGGTACTCACCTTGAGCCTCATGTCTATCGCCTATGCATCAACCTAAGGCAAAACATCTCAAGTATCTTGCTGTGAGGCTTGGGCAAGCAACTTAACACCCTTGAAAACACTGTATAGCAAGCTTATGATTGGATACCCTAGAAGAGGAGATAAGCCAATTGTATGTTGTGGAAGGTGATTTTTTCAAGTCATATGGTTGTGGAGGTTGACGATTCATTTAGGCTTCTCTCTTGTGAAGAGGTTTCTTCGAGATGTGGATTCATTACATGGATGAAGAAGTGTTTCACATGTGCCAAACTCGATGTTGGTGGATAGGTGCATGCTAGGTGGTTGTTTATAACCATAGATAATAGTCATGAAAGGAAGTCCACTTACACTTCTCGTGTTCGTCTTTGTGGCAGATTTGTTGGCAACTAAGAGATTAGTGCTGGATATCGGAGCATATAACTCTCCTTTCTAGTGTTGTATATGCTGACAACTTGATTTGTTTGAAGGGTTTGCCGAGGAGGATAAGGTAATCTAAATGGTTGTTGAAGTTTTTGGGGAACTTTCGGGTTCAAAGTCAACCGATAAATAAGTCGACCTTTGTTCCTAGCTCGAAGGCGTCAACCGGGAAAGTTTGTGATTTTTATGATTTTTAGATATGTGGTCCCCTCTGTGGGTCTGGACCACCAGCTTTGGCATGTTGTACTTCTCTGTCAAGAAAGACATACTGCCAACTCACTTCTAACCTGAATCCCCAACCGGGGATTAAGGGAGCACGATTGCAAGTTGATTTGTGCTTTGAGAATCCCCATGAAGATAAAGATGTTCCTCTAGATTTACTATCTGGAGAGGACATCTCCCGAGATGTACATGGCCACTTTTGCTCCAGGTGATTGTACTTGTTCCTATGCGGTGAGCTACCTAGGGATCTTGATCACCTTTTCTAGTCTTGCACCTACACCCACCATATTTGTGATGCAACTGATATTGTGTGGGAGGATATCTCCTTGCATGCGAACTTTTGGAATTGTGTGGTGGTCGATCAATTCAGACCAACGATCGAGCTGTGGAGACGAGTGGTGGTGTTATAGGCTCTAGTTGCCGCTCCGTGGCATTATTTCTAGAGTGGATTTTTTTTAATATTGAGAATGATATCCACTTGGTGAGATCTCTCCTTGTAATTTTTCCTTTTGGATAAAACCACTGTAGGTGCTTCCCCTTGCTTGATTAAAAAAAGATCTTACATGGGGATGATGTAGCCTGTCTGATGTGTTCAACTCATGGTATGGAAAACTAGCCTCGAGCCGATCGTGGCGTACGCCTCGATGCAAGGCAGTCCCTTTTAGCCTCGAGGCGTACGCCTCGATCTAGTCCAGTGAGACGTGCGCCCAGGAGGCTGAGGCGTAGCCTCGAGGCGGTCGATGCGTTTTTGCTTTTTTGAGGCATTTTTATGATTTTAGTGGTTTACTTGGTAGTTTGAGAAGCTCATAAATATCTGCTTCTTTAGGATAATGATTATACGAGATAAATGTCTAAATCTGATATTTCTTCGTGCCCATAACTTCATATTTACTATTAATTGTGGTCCAACTACTTCACAGACTTGTACTATTTCTCTTTTAATGAATGAATTCATAAATATCAAATGCAACAATACTCGTAAACTTTAATGAGCTTTGCAATATATCAAGCAAAGGTTCATGATTTATCATGCTACCATATATTATATGTTTGACATATTGCATAAATTTCTTCGATGTATATTTAATCGTACTTTTAATTACAAAAATATTTCAAAGTTTGCTCGAATGGATATGATTCATGGTTTCTCGCGCGGGCCATATATTATATGTTAGACACATAACATAAATTTCTTCAACGTTATATTTAATCATACTTTTAATTACAACAATATTATAAAGATAGATACGCATTGTTTAATCTTTCACAACATTTATAGACAATGGTCTCCTCTTTGATTGGATGAAAATGTGTAGAAAAGGGATATGATATTGTTCTATCTTCTATTCTGGTGTTCTTATCTCTATTATTTCTTCATATTTTATAGTGTTAAATATTATATATTGGGCAAAGAACATATAATTACATTGTCATATATAATTATAGTTTTCTACATATTTTCTCTATAAACTGAGGCTTGTGCCTTGACGGCCTCGAGGTTGGCCTCGCCTCGATTCCGAGGAAAACACCTCGTTCCGCCCACCTTTCATTTTTTCAAACCTTGGTTCAACTGCTTTTGAACGTAGACCACCTTTTCTTTACTCGTGGTTTCTCTAGGAGAATGGCGTGCAATGCGTGGATATATTGGTTGGACTTCACTTGTGTGGTTGGGATCTGGGGCTCGCTTGCCAATATTTCATGGCCTCAAGATTTCAGCGAAATTTGGTCGAATTTCTGTCGAATATCGATATCCAGTCGAAATCGAAATTCAACCGAAATGACCGAAATATGGGGGTCCTAATACAAAAAATGACCGAAATGACGAAATTTCGGTCGAAATTCCACCGAAATTCCATCGAAATTCTGTTTTGGTCGATACCGAAATGGTGACCGAAACCGACATTTAGGGCCTTGCAATATTTTTCAATCACATATGGATTGGATGATGCCTTTAAGATTGGTTTGGGACTTGTGATTGGCATTTAATAGGTGTGGTGTTCTATGGAAAAATTTTACGAGGAAAATGTGGCGGGACATGTTAAGACGTTGCTTGAGTCTCGGACCTTGTAAATGTTGAATGATA